>WNWK01005672.1:0-79523 GCA_009830355.1 Cherax destructor | reverse complement strand
TTTTGCTGATGATACTGTGCTTATGGGAGATTTTAAAGAAAAGTTGCAAAGGTTAGTGGACGAGTTTGGGAGAGTGTGTAAAGGTAGAAAGTTAAAAGTGAACATAGATAAGAGTAAGGTGATGAGGGTATCAAACAATTTAAATAAAGAAAAATTGGATATCACATTGGAGAGAGGGATTATGGAAGAAGTAAATGTTTTCAGATATTTGGGAGTTGACGTGTCAGCGGATGGGTTTATGAAGGATGAGGTTAACCATAGAATTGATGAAGGAAAAAGGTGAGTGGTGCATTGAGGTATCTGTGGAGACAAAAACGTTATCCATGGAGGCAAAGAAGGGAATGTACGAAGTATAGTGGTACCAACACTCTTATATGGGTGTGAAGCATGGGTTGCAAATGCTGCAGCGAGGAGGAGGCTGGAGGCAGTGGAGATGTCCTGTCTAAGGGCAATGTGTGGTGTAAATATTATGCAGAAAATTGGAATGTGGAAATTAGGAGAAGGTGTGGAGTTACTAAAAGTATTTGTCAGAGGGCTGAAGAGGGGTTGTTGAGGTGGTTTGGTCATTTAGAGAGAATGGATCAAAGTAGAATGACTTGGAGAGCGTATAAATCTGTAGGGAAGGAAGGCGGGGTAGGGTCGTCCTAGAAAAGGTTGGGGGGAAGGGGTAAAGGAGGTTTTGTGGGCGAGGGCTTGGATTTCCCAGCAAGCATGTGTGAGCGTGTTAGATAGGAGTGAATGGAGACGAATGGTTTTTGGGACATGACGATCTGTTGGAGTGTGAGCAGGGTAACATTTTGTAAAGGGGATTCAGGGAAACCAGTTAATTGATTTAGTTGGACTTGAGTCCTGGAAATGGGAAGTACAATGCCTGCACTTTAAAGGAGGGGTCTGAGATAGTGACAGCTGGGAGGGACTTTTCTCAGCTGTCGATCTGAGCTCCTCTGCAAAGACAGTGATTATGTATGAGTGTGGTGAAAGTGTTGAATGATGATGAAAGTATTTTCTTTTGGGGATTTTCTTTTTTGGGTCACCCTGCCTCGGTGGGAGACGGCCGACTTGTTGAAAAAAAAAAAAAAAGGTTAACTATAGAATTGATGAAGGAAAAAAGGTGAGTGGTGCGTTGAGGTATCTGTGGAGACAAAAAACATTATCCATGGAGGCAAAGAAGGGAATGTACGAAAGTATAGTGGTACCAACACACTTATATGGGTGTGAAGCATTGGTTGCAAATGCTGCAGCGAGGAGGAGGCTGGAGGCAGTGGAGATGTCCTGTCTAAGGGCAATGTGTGGTGTAAATATTATGCAGAAAATTCGGAATGTGGAAATTAGAAGGTGTGGAGTTACTAAAAGTATTTGTCAGAGGGCTGAAGAGGGGTTGTTGAGGTGGTTTGGTCATTTAGAGAGAATGGATCAAAGTAGAATGACTTGGAGAGCGTATAAATCTGTAGGGGAAGGAAGGCGGGGGTAGGGGTCATCCTAGAAAAGGTTGGAGGGAGTAAAGGAGGTTTTGTGGGCGAGGGGCTTGGACTTCCAGCAAGCATGTGTGAGCGTGTTAGATAGGAGTGAATGGTTTTTGGGACATGACGATCTGTTGGAGTGTGAGCAGGGTAACATTTTGTGAAGGGAAAATGAGTTAGTTGGACTTGAGTCCTGGAAATGGGAAGTACAATGCCTGCACTTTAAAGGAGGGGTCTGGGATAGTGACAGCTGGGAGGGACTATTCTCAGCTGTCGTATCTGAGCGCCTCTGCAAAGACAGTGATTATGTATGAGTGTGGTGAGAGTGTTGAATGATGATGAAAGTATTTTCTTTTTGGGGATTTTCTTTCTTTTTGGGTCACCCTGCCTCGGTGGGAGACGGCCGACTTGTTGAAAAAAAAAAAAATCCACTTCCTCTATACTCCCTCCCTCCAATCTGATATGCAATCTATTATTGCCTAGACTTTTTGTTACCCTTATCACCTTGTTCTTTTCGATATTCATTTTTAATTTCTTTCTTTTATAGACCCTCCCTAGTTTGTCCACCAACTATGGATGTTTAATATACAGTCAACCCTTGGTTTTCATTTGTCTCGGTTTTCGCCGATTTTGGTTTTCGTTCACTTTTTTCGTGGAAAATATGTCTCAGTTTTCGTTGATGGTACGGAACCTGTCCACCAGTACAAATGTAAGTTAGATTAGTCGTTTCAGACCCCCAAAAATACACTTACAAAAGCTCTTACAAAAATACACTTACATAATTGTTCGAGTTTGGAGGTGAACGAAAACCGAGGGCCCACTGTATTTGTAGATGGGGTTATAAAACAAGTAAATGCTAGTGTTGAGGAAAGGTGTGGGTTTAATTAAAAGATAAATCTGATATGAGAGTCATCATAGTTGCTCTTTGGTGATGACTTTTGTTGATAACAAAGTGCTTTATGAAAATTAGAGAGAAAAGTTGCAGAAGTTAGTGGAGGGGGGTTTGGTAGAATGTGCAGAGGCAGGAAGTTGAAAGTGTATGTAAAAAGAACACAAAATATTATATGTAACAATGAAGGAAATGCTCATGAAAGAGGTGGCTGTATTTAGACATCCAAGATTAGGGGTCGGCAAATGGGCCCACAGATGACAAGGTGAATCATAGAATAAGTGAAGAATAGGCAGTGTGTTGAAGAGGATTGAAGGCAGTGGAAATGTCATGTTTCAGAGCAATGTATAGTGTGAATATTATGCAAAGAATGAAAAGCATAGAAGTGTAGTGTTATGAAAGGTATAATTTAGAGGGTGAAAAATGGGATGCTGAGGTGATTTCATTATACAGAAAGGGTAGAGCACAATAGGATGACCAAGAGTATAAATTTAGGGTGAAGGGAAGAAGGAATAGGAGTCATCTCAGGAAGGGTTGGAGGGAGGGAGTGAAGAACGTTTTAGTGAAAGAGGCTTAATCATACAGCAGGCATGCACAAGCATACTAGAGGTATGAAATCAATTGTTTTAAGGACTTGACTTGCTTTCAAAGTGCAAGCAAGGTAACATTTATGAAGGAAATCAGGGAAAACAGCCAGATTTGAGTTCTGGAGGTGGGAAGTAGTGTGTGTACTGTGGAGTATGAATGATAATGTTGCAGTTCAGAGGGTCATATAACTGTGATGTATACGTATATATAGTTCTGGCAACAGAGCTATTGAATGAATGATGGTGACTGTGTGTCCTTTTGTGGGTCATCTTAAGGTGGTGGGAGACAGCCAAAGTGGTAAAAAAAAAAAACCTGTACCACAGATCAATGCTACAGTACTAACACTTTTCTATTTTATGGATGTGAATGTTGCAATGAGGAAAAAGCTGGAGGCAGTGATGTCATGTTTGAGATTAAAGTTTGGTTTTAGAATTTTACAGAAAATAAAAAACGAAGAAATTAGAAAAATGAAGTGATGGAATAAAAGGTATAATTCGGAGAGGGGAGGAAGGGCTGTTAAGATTATTCGGTCATTTAGAAAGGGGGGAACAAATTAGAAAGACCAAGAGGTGTGGATGAAAAGATGGAGACATCCCAAGAAAGATGGAAGGAGAGTGTGAAGGAGGTTTTTAAGTGGAAGGGGCTTGAGCATCCAGCTGGAATATGAGTGTGTCTTAGAGTGAGGGAAATGACAATTGGTTTTTGGTACTTGAATTAATATCTATGACAGGATTCAGGAAAACTAATTAGCTGGACTTTGCCTGAACTCTTGAAGGAAATGTGGGGATGTTATGGTTTGGTGTCTCAATGAATGGTGATGTCTGTGTACTTTATTAAGACAGTTAAGATTTTTTTTTTTTTTAAGGTAATGTCTTCGTGCAAAATACCCCATGTGGTAAAAAAAAATGGTACAAATAATAGAGCAGCCCTTTCTGTTTCTCTAACTCACTGTGACTACTGTCACTTCCTTCATAAAAAATAGCTTCTAAAAGTCTGCCTTTAAAGTATCTTTAATTTTAAAAATTAAGAGTTTTGAAAAATACGTATATATCTTTTCTCATAAGGCTGATTAGCATTATAAATCAATCTTAAGGCAATTTTCCACATATCTGCATTTTCTAGTAATACAACCCCAGGAAAACAAGGAGACCTGTACTGCATATATAAAATAATTATAATTAAAAAAAAAGTGGGGACAACACCACAAACAGATTATCATACACTACAGGCATACCAAAATCTTGAGAAAAACAAGACCTGCAATAGTTATTAATATTATATTAATCATGGTATGACCAGATGCTTTATGATCTGAGTAAGCGTCATACAGCATTTGGGAAATGGAAGGTATTAGGTTTAAGCAAAGGGAAAGGATAGTTCCATTTCCTTGAAACAAGAACTCCTCACCAGCACCAAGGCACTCTCCTTAATGGGTTGCATTGATCAAATAAGAAATATCTTACCCAAGTTCTTGCCATTTTTGGTGTCAGAAGGTACAGATGGCACTGAGTCAACTGATCCTGTATCAATGGTTAGATCTGGTAAACTATCACTGTCATTGTTAGAGTCGTCTCTTCTCTTTTGACTTCTGTCATCACCTAAAGAAATAGTATTTAAAACACTGCATTTAAAATGAATAGTAAAGTACAGTGGACCCTCAGTTTTTGTTGAAAATTCTTTCCAGAATGCTGTTTGAGTGCCATTACTGAACGAATTTGTTCCCATAAGGTCAAGTGTATATTAGATTAGTCGTTTCAGAACCCCAAAAATACACTTACAAAAGCTCTTACAAAAATACATTTACATAATTGTTCGAGTTTGGAGGTGAACGAAAACCGAGGGTCCGCTGTACATAAAATTAGCCAGACTCAATATTTTTAAATATTTCACATATTTCACATACTAATATAAAAATATATTAGTACTCTATTGATATTTTGACGTTTTCAGAGGTGGAGACATTTTTGGCTAAAATATATAGATTTTCACACTTTTAATCGAAAATAATGATAATAATACAGGCATATCATGATGCATGTCAAGAAGTGGAACCAGAATTTTTTTACTGTTATTGGGGTAGCCTTTCACAAGTTTTAAACTCTCAGGTAATAAAACCAGTGCTTCAATAAATAAAATATTCAACGCTAAATTTACTGGCACTTGTATTTTGACATCTCTAAACATTGCTCTAATCTGGTAAATAGTGATACATATTCATAAATAAGAATGATTAGAAAGAAAATATGATTTGGCTGTGTAAAATCCAATGATTGGTTTTAGTTTCTTAGTCTTGCAATAGGGCAAAAAAAAAAAAAAAAAGGTCGATGTAAAAATCCTGCATCTCTTGACTGATTTATACCCAAAAAAATATGAACTTACCACAAATGTACCAAAGAAACCATATACAAAACACAAATGCATTTAATGAACACACACATCAGAAAAGCATATCTGACAAAATAATTTCACTGTGAGTCCAGTTCATTAAAGGATAATAGTCCTATTTCTTAACTCCTAACTACATTCAAAGTCATTGTCATTAAGAATAAAAAGGCACAATACCATGACTGTTTTTGGTCCCACCCTTGTGGGCCATTAGCTCTCCTGCAGTGTCCCTTTTTCTTCTTTTTTTCTCTTGTCCTTAGACCTATACTACTACTACGTCAGTTCTATCCCTGCCCGTGGTATGGTTTACTACTACTACTACTGTTATTATTATTATTACTACAGTGGTACCTCGAGTTACGATGGTCCCCAAAATCGCCCTTTTATAAGTTTATTTTTTTAAATGCTTTTGTAGGTATATTTTTGGGGGTGTAAAAGGACTAGTCTATTTTACATTATTCCTTATGGGGATAAATTCGTTTGGTAATGGCACTTGAACAGCATTCTCGAACGAAAAAATATCGTAACTCGAGGTACCACTGTACTACTACTACTACTACTACAGTGGAACTTCACTATTCGTACAACTCGATATTCGCCCAACTTCTTTCAAGAAAAATCTGACATGGTATTCAGACGTTGTCCTATTATTCGACCTAAACAAAATGGTCCATCTGGACAAAGTCCGACAAAAACAAGGCATTACATGCTCAGTCTCTCGTCAGCTTTCGTTTGTTAAGCACTGTTCGAACAAGCTCTGTGAAGCTTTTTGGTATACAGTGGACCCCCGCCTAACGAGCACCCCGGAAATCGTACAATTATGTAAATACGTACAATATTGTAAGTGCTTGTGGAAGTGTATTTTTGGGGGTCTGAAATAGACTAACCTACGTGACATTATTTCTTAAGGAAGTAAATTCATTCGGTAATGGCACTTGAGCAGGCTTCTGGAATAAATTTTGCTCGTTAGGCGGGGGTCCACTGTAGTATTTCACTGTTATTCCGTGGTGTTTTTTAAATATTTTGGGGGGGGGCATTTTCATGGCCCTCAAAAAAGAGTAATAATTCAAACAAGCCTAAAAGGAAAGCAAAGAGAACAACAATTAACCCTTTCAGGGTCGAGACCCCCGATCCTTAACTCGTTTACATGGTCGAAACATTTTCGGAAAAAAAAAAATTATTTTTTTTCTTGTGAAATGATAGAGCATCTTTTTCCTACCATAGTGACACCAAAAGTATGAAATTTGGTGAAAAACTAACGGAATTATGCTCTTGCAAAGTTAGCGGTATCGACAATATTTACGCATTGGCGATTTCGCCCACTTTGAGCCCTATTTTCGGCCAATTCCAATGTCTCAGTCTACTAAAATTATAGCTATTTTTCTAGAATTCCATTTGTTCTATCGATTGAGTACAAGAAACCGCCAATTTACCAATTTCAACTACCCAATAAAGTGGTCAGAAATTGACAATTTGGCCAATTTCACACAAATTTCAAAAGATGCCAATTTCAAAATAGGGTCCAGAATAAACAAGACAGACATTCCTGGCACTAAAATAACATTTTATCTGTTTATTAGTCACATCTCCAGGCCCCTCTTACATTACTTTTGCTTTCCATTTTGAATTTTTATTCTCACAAAAAATAGAAGATTTTCTGTTATGTATACTACTGCATCATTGTAAAAACGGTATAAATAATATCAGCGCACTTGTGCAAGAATATTAGACTCGTCAGTTGATGTGTATTGGATGCGTGGCGTGATTTGTTTACTCGTGACCATCGGCAAAAATTTAACATTTTCGCTACTTTGCGCTCAATTTCCAGATACAGTGGTACCTCGAGTTACGAGCTTAATTCGTTCCAGATAGCTATTCAAGTGCCGATACCGAAGGAATTTTTTTCCATAAGAAATAATGAAAATTAGATTAATCCATTTCAGACCCCCAAAAATACACTTACAAAAGCACCTACAAAAATACACTTACATAATTGTTCGTGTTGGGAGCTGATCGTAAGTAGAGGTACCACTGAACTTGTCATCATGAAACCAATCAACATTATCTCTATTTCTGTAATATATCTTCCATTCTATCAAATGAGACCAAGAAAACGAGAATACAACCATAAATACCATACAAAAATAGACTGCAGTCACTGTTTTAACCCTTTGACTGTTGCAACCTCTAATCCTGAAGAAAAAAAAAATTATTCTTTCTTATGAAATGATAAGAGAATCTTTTCCCAATGGTAATGACACCAAAAGTATGAAATTTGATGGAAAACTTACGGAATTACGCTCTCGCGAAGTTAGTGGTCTCGGCGATATATACGCATCGACAATTTCGCCGACTTTGAGCCCTATTTTCGGCCAAATTCCATTGTTCCAGTCGACCAAACTCATAGCTATTTCTTTAGAACTCCATTTGTTCTATCGATTGAGTACAAGAAACCACCAATTTACCGATTTCAACTACCCAATAAAGTGGTCAGAAATTGGCAATTTGGCTAATTTCATGCAAAATAAAAAAGTTGTCAATTTCAAAATAGGGTCCAGAATAAACAATGCAGACATTCCTGGCACTAAAATAAGATGTTATCTGTTCATTAGTCACGTCTTTAGGCCCCTCTTATATTACTCTTGCTTTCTATTTTGATTTTTTATTCACACAAAAAATAGAGGATTTACGGTTATGCAGACTATTGCATTATTGTAAAAATGGTATAAATAATATCAGTGCACTTGTGAAAGAATATTAGACTCACCAGTTCATGTGTATTGGACGCGTGGCTTGATTTGTATACTCTTAAACATTTCCCCTACTTTGAGCTCAATTTCAAGGTCGTTTTCATCATGAAACTAATCAAAATCATCTCTATTTCTGTAGTATGTTTTCCATTCTATCAAATGCGACCACAAAAAAGAGAATACAACCATAAATACTATAGGAAAATTCACCTCAAAGTCGGCATTTTAATCCAAAAACATGGTCGGAGTTTTTTTTTCTCATGAACTGCGTGCTGCAGGATTTTTTTTATACAGTGCACACTGACCACACAGACCCATTCTCTCATATGTAGGCCTACCAGCTTTCTCCCGCTTGATTTGAAGCCGCTAGAATTTTTGAGTACATATATATACGTCCGAAACAGTGGCTCGTAAGACATATATATATACTATGACCAAAACAGTCAAAGGGTTAAAAGGTGCTTTGAAGTTACTTCTGAAATAGAGCTTACCCTTAGGGAACTGGTGCTCCCACAAGGTACTAAGTGGTTCCAGATTTTTTTAATACTACGCACACCAAGTGTTAAGACCCATTCTATACTGACCAGGCATCTCAGGCCAATCATGGCAAATTTGGAGGCAGGAAAAATAAAACGTTGATCTACATTTGGAGCGCTAGTGGTAACAGCGTAGATCTACATTTTATAATCAGTAATTTTTTTGGGGCTGGAACAGATTAATCCAATTTACATTATTTCTCATGAGAAAAATTTATTCAATATTCGTCATACAACTCACTATTCGAACAGCCTCCTGGAATGGATTAAGTTCGAATATTGAGGTACCACTGTATTATTATTATTACTACTACTAGTATTATTACTACTACTACTATTACTACTACCACCACTACCTCTACCACTACTACCTCCTCTTGTTCTCCTGGTCCTGCCCCCTTCTCATGTATGTACTGGCTTCTTTTCCTTCGTATTTGTGTGTGACTAGTTATTAGTCCAAGTCAAACCTAAATGTTGTCATAAGTTGGTGTGGGTTATTTGGTATCATTTTCATAAGAATGGTAAATCAGATTAAACAGCTTAGGGGTTAAAAGTAGACTGAAGCAATTTTTGGAAAAATACTATGGCTGTTATGACTCTTCCACTTGCTTTTTGCCACAGTTAAAAAATAACTCTTAATCTGGTTATTATTGGTAATTATAAGATAGAATGTCCAGAAAGAAAACAGATTTAGGTATGGGAAATTCCATGAACATACAGCATTTTGACAAAATTTAGGAGTCTTGCAATAAATCACAAGAAAATAAGCACCTGACCTGTCCAGAGTGAATTAATCAATGGGCAATGGGGTACATGAATATTAGAATGGATCTAGGAAAATTACCTCATCAGAATGATGGGGGTATTAGGATACAAGAAATACACATTGCTGTAAGGCTTTAGTAGCAATATATTAAATTTACATGAAAGCACTAAACATATAAGGGTCACACAATACCTGGGAATGCAAGGCAATCAGTTTTGACCCAAGAATGGGCACCCCATTTGAAGGAAGTAACAGTAGTAAAATGGAGTAGTCAAACAATTACTAACTGCTTTATCACACCAACATAGGTGTTACAAAAGTTAAAAATGATTCTCATGAATATAAAATATTTCTGTGACAGATCTTGCACAACCATCTTAGAACATAGAAGCTTACAAGAAGCATAACCTGACTTTTCGTATATACCAAGTTCATCAGTCACAAGTGAATTACAGTGGTGAGTTATACAGTATTAGCCCTATTATAGGAGGCAAACTTACCATTTTCCGTTATGTGTAATCGGTCATCTGTGGTTAATCCACTGGAGGGACTGAATGAACTATCTGCAAGTGTGGAGTTAGAAAAGGGGTCTTCCACCTTTAATCTTGGTCCATTAGTGGAATCTGAGACTGTGGCTGCAGAGGCAGCAGCAGTCAAGGCTGCTAAGGTTATAGAGACTGATGGCGTAGTAGTAACCTTTGACTTACTGTCTTCGCCAAAGGAATCCTGCATTAAGTAGAAAAGTCAAACATAAACTTTTGCGGTGAAAGGCTGCAACACACAATTCTATGCTTGACAAAATTAGATGCATATTTCTATTAACATAAAAATAGTGAACTGCAGTAGACCTACTGACCCATGCTAGACAGGTCTGATTTGTAATGGGTCCTCATTCCGATTTTTTTTTTTTAACACTCTGGCTATCTCCCACCTAGATAGGGTGACCTAAAAACAAGAGAACACATATTCACCATCATTCACTCAATCACTGTCTTTCCAGAAGTGTACTGATATCACAGTTCAGATGAGATTTCTAGGATTTTATTTGTATCCTCTTATGCAGAGAAGTATATTAAAAATGGTTGAAATGTATATTATTACACAATCAAGTAAACATATGACTCATGAAATCATGATAACACAAATGCAAATATGGAATGGGTGGGGTTTGAACTCATGATGACTCACCATGAGTTCAAACCCCACCTGTTCCATGGTAAGTTAACATGTGTTTAGCAATGAATACTTGATAACTCATAAGTTGAACACCGAAATTTGCATTCCTTATATTCATGGTTTTTTTCTTGGTCTCCACTGTCTTTTTTGCTTGGTGTATGACCCTATCTACAAATTCAGTATTTGAGTCATTTCTGGGAACCTGACCCCTGTGAATAACAGGGCTCAACTGCTTAATTCTCTTTTCATTTACACATTCCAATCTATTTACATTTTTGTTTACTTTTGGCTCAATAACTCTCACTATCTTCCAATGTACTGTACTGTAAAGTACATATATACACATACATGATATCTGTAAAAGCATTAGTAACATTGGAATACTATAATCTGCTATTTCCTTTTTTTCAACAAGTCGGCCGTCTCCCACCGAGGCAGGGTGACCGCCGACTTGCTGAAAAAAAAAATTATTTATTAAAAATAATGTACATGTTTTAAGGTTATTAAAATCATGTACAATACATGCTTTAAGGGTCTTCATTTATTATGCAATTTAATAGTGTATAATTAAAAAATCCAATGTGAGACTTCACTAACTGGACACTACTGTAATTACCTCTAACAAATGACTCCTACTGCTCAACAAATTGTAACTTCAAGTACAGTTCTCACATTATAAAGCACCCCTTGCAAAAAAAATGATGAATAATGTATAGGGTGATCCTTATTTTTCAAATTTAAATTTCCTTTATTTTCACCTTCTCTAGAATTTAATTTTGTTGAAAAATGCAGCAAAATTTCAGCAAAATATTTTGATATTTAAAGGTCTGCCTATAACCTGCTATTATATAACAGTAACTTGTCGCCATTGCCCAGCGGTGAGAGGAGCGACTCTCGTTGCTGAGGTCCAGGGAATAAACCCTGGACTTTAATATAAAAAAAATTTATCCATGGGGAAGTGGAACAGAATTCTTCCTCCATAAGCCATGCGTGTCGTAAGAGGCGACTAAAATGCTGGGAGCAAGGGGCTAGTAACCCCTTCTCCTGTATATATTACTAAATGTAAAAAGAGAAACTTTTGTTTTTCCTTTTGGGCCACCCCGCTTCGGTGGGAGGCAGCCGACGTGTTGAAAGAAAGATAGAACTGTTTGCTTGAACAAATGTAGACAGCTCTGTCCACACTGTGTGTAGGCATATGTGAATAATTATATGTACATACTTGTACACTCATGTGATTGTGTGTACATTTATACGAGTATGTGTGTGTCTGTATGCCAACTGATGTGCTTTGTATGCAGCTACAGTGTGAGTTAATATGGTGTTCATTTTTTTTCTTTATCAATCTAGACTAGCAACCTGGCCTCTCTGATAAATTTATGTAATGTAATGTCCTTTAGTCATGTCCAACTTATCTGAGGTCAGCTTACATTTAGTGGTTGTTGCTTAGTAAAAGTGAAGCAGAGTTTGTTTATGAAGTTCAGGCTGGTTGTTGTGAGGTTAGTGCATGTATTCTTAGGCATATATAATGTAGTTTCAAAATGTTGAAAGGCTATTGCAATAGTGAATCTGCACTGTCTATATACTGATGTATGTACATACATTCTTTGATATAGAATGTGGTCCAAATTTCTCTCCTCCTCCTCTTTTTCCTTGTCTCCTATATATAATTTTTGTTGTACCACTCTGTGATGATGGTGATATCCTCATGAAAAATCCATTTATCCTGTGTATAAGATAGGCCATCCTGAGAGAAGATGATTCCCAGGTAATGTAAATTCCAGCTCTGCTCAAATGAAACTTTTGAAGCTCCCATAACTGCTGAACCTTTAATGGAATACTTGATTACATCCTCGATGCCATACTGAAGTTTCTTAGCACATGGTGAAAGACTTCAAAACTAGGAAATCTACCCTGTGATAGAATATGACATAAAAACACAGCTTTTGTTCCCACTATGTAACTATCATACAAAATAGGGTAGCAACCCATTGTTGATATATCCAATTTTGCTAAATAAAAAAAAAAAATGATTCACCACACCCAGGTACTCTGTCCGCATGTCAGCCGTCCCTCAGTCACTGCTTCACTACACACCAAGGCACCCCACCTACCTGCCTCACTTTCACAGTATTGTGTGCTATAATCAACACACCCATAAGGGAGAAACTTGCATTGTCTATGACTGACATTCACTGTCTCACACACTCCAATACTCCATCACATCCTGCTTTGGCATCCATGAATATATTTGCAAAAATTTCCATATTTGTGGGGTTGCCAGAAATGTAACCCCCATGAATATGGAGGTCTGACATTATTTATTTAAAACTAGATTTTTTTTAGAATGTAGGAGAAAGTAAGGTATGTGTATGTGGACAGGAAGCATGAGAGCAATGATATAGTTACTGGAGTGAAGAAGGGTTGTTGAAGCTGTTGCCATTCACCTACAAATGACTGCAATGCCAACAGTAATGCTCCTGCAAAACTTGAAAAACTGAATTTTTTATGGATGACCCTCTTCTGCGAAAGACCAAAATCAGCAAATAAAGA
The DNA here is from genome assembly GCA_009830355.1 of Cherax destructor. Lineage (NCBI taxonomy): Eukaryota > Metazoa > Arthropoda > Malacostraca > Decapoda > Parastacidae > Cherax > Cherax destructor. The sequence continues at coordinate 66,423 of WNWK01005672.1, read as the reverse complement.
TGCAGCGAATATGGAAGCTTCTCTATATATAAGTTCCACATCCCCAAATTCATCATGTGTAACCTTCTCATTGAATGCAATCCATGTGGCTATGGAGGGAGGGGTGTATAAGTTGTCTTCGTACGTTACCACCAATAGGGAGCATAATACTCCATAATTTTCAATCAAAGAAAATCAGTGCTGATGGGATATGGGATGCCATAAGTGTAACTATGCTCCTGCAACTACAAATAGAAAATTACATAATCATTAAAGTGAAATGTTAATGCATTTATAATACTACAGTAAATCACTACACACACAAACAACCCTTAACTGTGTACTGTATAGTGAATTATGGAAAAATAGAAATTCTTCTGAAATATACAATATCAAACACTACTGTACTCTAAATAGAAGAGAGTTATCTAAAACTGGCTTAAATCATTACAGTACCATTACTTTAACTTTCTATCTTGTAGAAAATTAAAATAAATTTTCATAAAAAACTGTTACTGTATGTACTGTTTTTAGTAACTCAAATTCATCAAAGTAAATGTACCATTAGAACATAACTCAGCTGCCTTCAGTACTTATAAGAAATACAGGAGGGTCCCACTTTACAGCATTTTACTAATGAAGCAGTTTTCAATTATGCCCATTCTTCATTTATTTAGACTTCCTGAAATAAATATATTCACCACTCATTATAAGCTAGGGATGAAATTTTTTTAAGTTAAGTAATGTCTGTACTGTATATACATTTTTTAGGTCTAGCTCCATTGCTCACTTAATATATGATAGTGTAGACATGTTATCAACCTTTTATATGCACTTGAAAGTGAAAAAAAAAAAAAAAGTTTCACTTTACAGCAGTAGCCCAGTACCTAACCTGCTGTACAGTATAAGCAGGGCCCTCCTGGATAGAGAAATAAGACGTTTCTATTATATCAAAAGAAATTAAACCTATATAATATACCAACAGTATAAATTCATGACCTTGACAATAAGAGAGACAAATGATAAGCAAAAACTATTAATATACTTCACTATACATTAACAATCAAGCATGTGCTCTACATAATGTGCAAAAAGTTATTTATCCTTTTTATCTTACAGTAAACAAAATAAATACTTCATAAACAAATATAAACATATTTTAAGACTTTACATTGTCATTTCAACAAAACAAGCACCCACTGTTGTCCAGTACAATTTTGTTTATAATTTTTATCCTAAAAAAAAAGCATAACATACAGTTCAGAGTAAAGAAAGCAGTCTTATGGAAAAAAGAAATGTCTTTGGATTACACCTTCTACCATGTCTTTCAAAATGCTACATTTTCCTCACATTTTTAAATTTTGCCAACTCTCACTTCCAGATTATAATGTTGCTGTTCAATGAATTTTGTAATTTTAAAATGCTGATTAACACTTGCTTTGTAATTAAGGTATCTGTTAGCCTTTTCTGTAATCTGTCCTGCAACTTAAACAATATGTGTGTGCATGCGTGTGCGTGCATGTGTGTATTTGGGGGAAGGAGGGGGTTGTTCCAGCTATTTAAGCAGTGGTGTTTTCTCGCTGAATGTTTATGCAAATGTTTAACACTACAGCTTGTGCCTATGCAATTTTGGTGAGGAAAATAAAACAATCACCCTGATATAAAAATCTTTTAAAAAATATTGACAATTTATATTCTAAAGACACCATATGACTACCATTACAGTACATTATAGCACTTGCAAGCAGAACAAGCTTATATTAGGACATTCTGATGAGGGCCAAGCTTTATCAACTCATACAGAAGATACCAGTACTTTTTACTAGGGGTGTGCCCAAGTATCAGCATCAGTGGGCATAGGTCAATTTTGATGGTATAGGCATTGGCCTAAAACAGAGTATTGGTGGGTATCAGATAATTCTGATGGTACTGGTATTGACAAAAATTTTGGGATGTGTGCCAAGGGTTTTGCTAGGCTGAAAACACCATGGTTCTGTTCTATGGGTAATATGCCAGTGATCACTGCTTACTGGCAACATTTTCAGGATTTGTCTTCTTCATTAACAATAATCTTGACATCTTCCCATGCCACAAGGTTTTTTTTTGTCATGATGCAAGTACTGCTTGTGCTGTGTGTCTGATCAGTGTACTAGTGCTCCTGAGTTCTGATGTCACCTCTGTGAAGTATATTTTATGGTTTGTATCATTTAACACAGCCTGAACATAGAATAGTACAGTACATAAACCAGCACTGCTGCTATCGTTTTTATGTTACTAAATTCATGGAAAGGAGTACTAAACTTGCAAGGATCATTCAGTGCCTGGGACAATGAAAGGCAATCATGTGTGATCCTTTCTTACCTTGGCTCAAATCTGACTGCCTTCAATTTCCTAGGTACTGTATGACCCCCTAATGGATTAACCCTTTAAGTGTCCAGACCCCCAATCTAAGTGTCCACAGTGTCCAAGAATTTAAAAAAAAAAAACTTGCTATTTTTTCTTATGAAATGGTAGAGAATCTTATTCTGAAAGTAATAAAACAAAAATTACAAAATTTGATGGAAAACGTACGAAATTACACTTTCGCAAAGTTTGCTGTGTCAGCGGTATTTACACATCGGCAATTTTGCCCAATCTGAGTTCTATTTTAGGCCAATTACAATTATACATTGTTCCAGTCGACTAAATTCTTATCTATTTCACTAGTATGGGTTCCATTTTATCGACAAAGCACAAGAAACTGCCCAATCAATTATTTCAACTGCCCAATAAGTGATCAGAAATTAGTAATTTGGCCAGTTTCACATAAATTTCAAAACAGGGTTCAGAATAAACAATGCAGGCATTCCTGGCACTAAAAGAACATTCCCAGGCTTTACACATGAATTCCATTTTGAATTTTTATTCACACAAAAAAATAGAAGATTTACTCTTATTCATTACTGTAATAATTGTATAAATAATAACAGCGCATTTGTGAGCAAATATTAGACCAACCAACTGGATGTGTATTGAATGAGTGCCATGATTTGTTTTCTCTGGAATATCAGCAAAAATTGAATATTTCCACTAATTTGAGCTCAATTTCAAGCTACTTCCAGTCCTGTAACCAATCAAAATAATTTCTATTTCTGAAATATATCTTCTATGCTATCAAATGATACCAAGAAACCTACCTTTCTCATAACCAACCTAGTTAAATTACCACAAGAGACTACTTAAGTTACCTTCAGACAACATAATGAGACAGCTATTAATAACTTCATAACAGCTATGTCAAACATTGACTGGCAAACCGAGTTAGACACCTATACAGATACTGACATATGTACAGTATTAATAATTTTCTAAAAAAGACCCAATACCTCTATAACATGCATTTCCCTAAAAAAACTTAACAGATAACAGTTAAGAGACTAAGCAGTCCCTGGCTAACACCCAGCATTCTCAAATCCATTAATATAAAACACCTACAGTGGACCCCCGGATTACGTCATTTTTTCGAACAAGAATGCTGTTCAAGTGCCATTACCGAACGAATTTATTCCCATAAGGAATAATGTAAATTAGATTAGTCCTTTTAGACCCCCAAAAATACACTTACAAAAGCACTACAAAAATAAACTTACATAAAAGGGTGAGTTTGGAGACAATCGTAAACTGGGGGTCCACTGTACGTATATGAAAAACAGTACAGAATGGGTCAAATAACAAGAGACCAAATAAAACGTTACTCATCAAACCTAACCAGCCTGATAAGAAGATAAAAAAAATTGTATTATGAGAACAGATTACATAACTTAAAAGGTGATATGAAAAAGACCTGGAAAACCCTATCTGAAATTCTAGGAACTAAAAAGATATCCAGAAACAGAACAATCAAACTGACAAAACCAGATGAACCACTACTCCCACCAACTGAAACAGCAAACAGATTCAATGTTTTCTTCTCCACCATAGGAAAAAAGCTGGCAAGCAAAATCCCAAGTTCAAACACTCCACCTAACGACTACCTCACTGGCCCCTACCTGAATACACTATTCTTAGCTCCGACCAACCCAACAGAAGTCTCACTTGTTATCAACGCATTAAAAAACAAGGCAGGAGATCTAAATAATTTACCAACATTTATATACAAAAAAGCTTCTGAAGTACTATCACCAATTATTGCAACACTTCAACAAATCCATTGAATCCTCCACCTTCCCATCAATACTCAAAATAGCGAGGGTTACCCCCATACATGAAGGAGGAGATCAAACAGACCTGAATAACTATAGGGAAATATCTAACTTACCCCTTCTCTCCAAAATCTTTGAAAAATTAATTCATAGGCAAATCTATTCCTACCTCATCTCCCACAACATACTCAACCCCTGTCAGTTTGGTTTCAGGCCTAATAAAAACACAAATGATGCTATTACAGTGGACCCCCGGATTACGTGATTAATCCGTTCCAGAGGGCGAGGGCTTAACTTAAACCGAATATAACTTAATCCAAATCTATTTTCCCCATAAGAAATAATGGAAATTCAATTAATGTTTCAGACATCCAAAAGTATTAAAATAAATATTGTTTCCACATTAAATTACACAGAAAAGAATGAGATATAAAGTACATAAAACAGTAATAACTTAACACTTACCTTTATTGAAAAGTTGTTGATGTGTGGAAGATGGAAGGAGGGGAGAGGAAGGAGTAGTTTCTAGTGTTTGGAAGGGAAATCCCCTTCCATTAACACTTCAGGTACCAAGTCCTCTTCCTGGGTTACTTCCCTTCTTTGTTTTTTAATGACACTAGGACCAGCTTGAGAGTTACTGGACCCCTGTTGCTCAAAAAAGTGTTCCAGAGAGTTCTGTTTCTGGCGAATGTTTGGAATTGTGCCGGCGACAGGGGTGTGTGTTTGTGGACAGGACAAGATAGTCCTTCAAAATGACACTAATATAAACTCTATGGCTTATTTATCTATCACAATTCATCTAATATGACATAATAAACAATATTAATAACATAGAAACATGACATATACTCTAGAATGAATAAAATATCATTATGAATGTGAGGACTGGTGTTGTGGTGTTTGTTGTTGGGTGCATAAGGGCCACTGAAAGATACACCTTAAATAGTGATGGCCGCCAGACACACGGCAGTGTTGTCAGTCGCCCTATATAACTCCAACAACGTTGGAGGAGTTAAGTTTCGTGTCGTCATTTTTCTATAGATTAATGGCTTAACTTACTTGCTACACTGTTAATGCTACACTTTATCGCTGGCTGGCACTATAGCCTTTATCAACTCCGGCTGCTTTAGTATCATAACATATCGTAGAATCACTGAATCACTTAAGAAGACACATTCTCCCCTCTCAGCCCTTTACCACAGGGCTGGCACTAGGAGCTTTCTTTGGGCCCATGGTGGCTTATTTAGCAGTTGCAAGCACTAAAAACAATGGAATAATGACAAAATGTATGGTATGAATGCGTGGGTGGCGCTCACTTGCTGGTAAGCAATGGCACACTGACTCTGGATGGAGCGTTGTGCCTCCCAGGGCACGTGTACGCGTCCAAGACGAATAGCATTTTCCGAGCGGATCATCGTTTACCGAACCATTATTTTACGGAAAAATGTATCGTCTTCCTAATTTATCATTATCCGACGCCAACGAAATCCGGGGGCCCACTGTATACACATGCTACAAATAATATACACCGCTCTCGAGAAAAAAGAAATCCCACTGGGAATCTTCATAGATTTACGTAAAGCTTTTGATACAGTTGACCATGATCTGTTACACTTAAAATTATCACACTATGGTATAAGAGGGCACTCCCTCAACTACCTAAAGTCATACCTTAGCGACAGAAGCCAATACATATGTGTACACAAATGGAGCTAACTCTTCCACACAAACAATTACAGTTGGTGTCCCACAGGGAAGTGTTCTTGGCCCACTTCTCTTTCTCATTTACATAAACAACCAAATGCATCTCAACTACTCAAACTCATACTATGCCCAAACATACTAGCCAACACTGTAAATGCTGAATTACAGAAAATATCTACCTGGATGATGACTAACAAGTTTACTCTCAATGTTGATAAAACCTATTTCATTCAGTTTGGGAACAGAGCTACACATGTTCCACTTAACATAATGATAAACGGATCACTTGTCACAAAACTCACAGAGGGAAAATTCTTGGGAATCCACCTTGACAGTGGCCTCAAATTTCAGACACATATACAACAAATTTCCAAGAAAGTCTTCAAGACTGTAGGAATACTATCCAAGATAAGATATTATGTTCCACAACCAGCTCTCCTTTCCCTGTATCACTCACTCATTTACCCCTATCTCACCTATGGAATCTGCACATGGGGCTCAACAACAATAAATCATCTCAGACCATTAATAACACAACAAAAGGTTGCAGTCAGAATGATAACAAATTCCCACTCCATACAACATACTCCACCAATATTCAAAAGTCTAAACTTACTCACCATACAAGACATACATACTTTTTAGTGCCTATTACATACATAGAACACTAAACTCAAATATTAACCCACCACTCAAAATTCTCCTTACCAACATTAACAGGACACATGAACATAACACAAGGTACAGATCACTCTTCGATGTTCTCTGCATCCACCTCACACTATGCAAAAACGCAATGCACATTAAAGGCCCAAAAATTTGGAATTCATTACCTATGATTACCAAAGAAACCCTGTCTGTACATCAATTCAAAACTCTGCCAAAAAATAAAATACTCACCCAAAACTAAATACACAATACTTAACATTACCTACAAAGTTAATAAATTACTTTCCAATGCCTCAAAATAACATTATTCACTGTTACTACCCTAGCCTCAAAACCCCTTACATAACTGCTCAAAGAACAATAATTTCTCAAACATAATCTAGTGCAAATGTTGAAACTTATATCTCATAAATGTATAAACCTGTTATAATCAATGCAACCTAATCTAATTTTGTTCCTACAGCATTACCAAATAAAGAAATCCATTCTCATGTACTCTTATACTCCTTGTAACTCATCTAATGACCATATAAACTGTTATTGCATCACAAATAATTGATTTGATTTGTTTGATCTGATTTAATAAATCGCATTACTACAAATAATAAATTATTATGTTGACATATTATAAAACTGTAATGCTTCAAAATGTTAAAACTATTATGTTTCAAAATTGTTATGTTCAAATTTCATAGCTTAAATACTCAACTATACTTATATTGTAAATTGTTTAATATAATTTTTACCATTTAGTTGTAAGTTAATTTAAAGTTAGCCCACAATGCTCTGCATATTAGGGGCTTTTGGCATGTACACCTCATTCTTATAACCCATTGTACATCTTTGTATCATATCACAATAAACTATTATTATTATTATTATTATTATTATTATTATTATTATAACTGAGACTACAACCATAAAAACCATCCAAAAATACACCATAAAAATACACCAAAAACATGGTCGCAGTTTTTACCCCTATTTTTCACTGTGTGGGGCAAGATTTTTTTATATGATGCACACTTATCGTATTGGCCCATTCTCTCATATCTAGGCCCAAATTTACCGCTCGCTGCTTATCTGAGTGAGCTGAGCTCATCACATAGTTCTAAGGCACGGACAGAGATTTCAAACCCATAGTACTATGTCACATACACTTAAGGGGTTAATGCTCCTCTAATGAATGTAATGATGCATGTCTAGGTCTGGAAATGTCACAAATGATTCTCGACATGACAGCTGCAACAGTACCACTTCTTTTTAGTGCTTTAATGAGTAACTCTGAGGAGTTGCTTGTTGGAAAGATAAAATGCTTGTCTGAGTCACTGCCGTCTTTGGGATTAGATAGAATTGTCTGGGCTTCCCCATCTGTGATCTTGAATGAAATATACACAGTGCAGTCTCCAAGCTTCTTTCCCGGCAAAGAAACAGACTGAAAATTACTGGATGCGTGGATCTAAGACTTCTTCTTAGTGCCTTCAAAGCTTGATGTTGAGAAGCTGATGTCCCTGTACTAAGCATATCCATCTCATTAAAATTGTGAAGACAATGTAGTTACAGATGAGATGTAAATTTACCCTTTTATATTTTTAAATAAATTGGTTTACTATGTTAATTTTTGTTTGTGATTTTTTTTTTTTTCAACATGTCAGCTGTCTCCAACCGAGGCAAGGTGACGCAAAAAGGAAAAACACTTTCACCATCATTCACACACAATCACTGTCTTTGCACAGGTGCCCAGGTATGACAATTTAGATGTCATTCCAAACAGCCAATATCCCAAACCCCTCCTTTAACCCTTAAACTGTCCACACGTAGATATACGTTCACGTGCGTAGCTGACCGAATATTTTGAGAAAAAGATAAATTGTTCTTTTTCTTTAAAATGAAGAATGCAATTTGTTTGTCATTCCCACATGTTGCAATACTGCCCACAATGAGTGCACAGATCCATTCTCTAATCTCTAGGCAACTCAAGCTTAGCGTGGCAAGGTTAAAAGCATTTGAAAAAAAATGTAGATCTACGTTCGGGGCAGTACGCACGCGAACGTATATCTACGTGTGGACAGTTTAAGGGTTAAAGTGCAGGCATTGTATTTCCCACCCAGGACTTAAGTCCAGTTAACCGGTTTCCCTGAATCCCATCACAAAATATTACCCTGCTCACACTCCAACAGCTCGTCAGGTCCCAAAAACCATTAGTCTCCATTCACTCCTATCTAACACACTCACACATGCCTGCTGCATGTCTGGGCCCCTTGCACATAAAACATCTTTTTTTGTTTATAGTTTTAGATTAGTTGTTATTTTCAATTTGCAGTAAACCTAATACCAAGAAAGAGGTGTGTTCACATGTGTGTGGGGGCGGGGGTGGCACTAGTGATGTGGCCTGGGAGCCAATGGGGCGACAGCCTGAAAAAGTTTGGGAATCAATGGGCTAAACATGTAATGAACTAAGTCCACTGCATCAAGATTTTTTATTGTTAGCAGAAGTGTGTGTGTCCAGTAGGCTCCCCATACAATGGACTAGGTCCACTGCATCAAGATTTTGTCCATTAGCAGTAGCATGTGTGTTCAGTAGGCTTCCCATACAAGGAATCATATCCAATACATCAGGCATTTTAATACAATGAATTTGCCTTTAAACGGACACCTCTCCCACCATACTGAGGTTTCACTGTAACTGTTATTATGGGAAAAATGAAAAATGGAACAAATTAGTCAAGATAATGAAAATGTCGAGTAAAATATCAGGTAGCATTAGCAGAGGAAGACAAAAAACCAAAATAAAATTCAGAGGGCTGGGTGTAAAAAACATTTTGTACTCTTTAGATACAGAACTCCTTTAAATAATATCTGTACAGTGATCCCTCATGTTTCGGTGATTCCGAATATCAGTGATTTCGTGTTTCGAGCGCTTTTTTCGATCAATGTTTTCCTCATGTATCGGTCATTCCCTCGTGTTTCAGTCTGTACCAGACCTGTCCGCCTGCATGCGCTTGCGCGCCTCACCGCGCAGGACGCCAGTCTAGCGCTGTTTACCATTGAGAGAACATTACCCAGCGCTCTCTTTCAAACATTTCACAATAAATTTATTGTGTTTATTGCTGGTTTAGTGAATGTCACTGTGAAATAAGTCACCATGGGTCCAAAGAAGCTTCACAAGTCAATAAAGGCTATAGCACCAGCCAGTGATAAAGAGTAGCATTAACAGTGTAGCAATGGAAATAAGTCACTCTGTCGGACTTTTTTGGGTTATCCTAGGTTTTCTACACATATGCTGCTATGTATGATAATCTATGTATAACTGGATTTGTGTATACCTGAATAAACTTACTTAAGTTAAGCAATTAATCGATAGAAAATGACGACACGAAACTTAACTCCTACAATGTTGTTTGAGGAATATTATAGGGACACTGACAAGAGCGCTGCCCTCTGCCACCATCTCCTCCAAGGTAAGTGTAAATCTTTCTTATTTATATAAGTGTGAATATTTCTTATTTATAAATTAAAGTGTAAATATTTCTTATTTATAAATTAAAGTGTAAATATTTCTTATTTATAAATTATGCACATTGTTTGTGTGATAGTGGTGGTGGCTTTCTGCTGAAACCGACCACCACCACGGCTTATGGTCAGTGGCCCTTATACCCAACAACAACAACAACAACAACACACTCCACCAGTCCTTACATTCGTAATGACATGTTTTATTCATTCTAGAGTTTATATCATGTTTCTATGTTATTAATATTGTTTATTATGTCATATTACATGAATTGTGCTAGATAAATAAGCTGTAGAGTTGATATTATTGTCATATTGAAGGACTATCTTGTCCTGCCTCCAAACAAACTCTCCCGACTCTCTCATACGCCAACAAGAGTCTTCAATAAAGGTAAAACTTATTTAACTGTTCATTTGTCCATTATAATTAGTGCTTTGTATTTATTTCTCATTGTTTTCTGTATGTAAAACTATAGTATTTATTCTTTAAAAAAATGAATTTTTTGTGAATATTTTTGGGTGGAAATGGAGTAATTGTATTTACATTATTTCTTATGGGAAATAAGGTTTCGAGTTTCGAGTAATTCGAGTTAAGGTCTAGCTCCTGGAACGGATTATGACCGATAGTCGAGGGACCACTGTATTAGTATTACCATAAATTATATAAAGAACAATATAGGAACAGCAAAAAGTAGGTGCTTGTAGTGTTCTGTCTTAGACCACTGCTAAACAACAGAGCAAATGTTAATGGCCTACACCGAGACATTAATAATACTTGTGTGAACAATATAGTATCCTTAGGAACTAAAATGAACAAATACTTTATAACTTACCTTCAAAATTGCTTCAGGAAGAATGTCTGAAAAATTTCATTCACAAAAATCAACACCTACCTCTCTGCATCCAGTACAGGCTTTGAAAATAGCAGGAAGTTTAAAGGAAATTCTCAAACTCAAAAGACAGAGAACACAGTACAGTACTGAAAAAAGAGTCTTCAAAATATATGAATAGGTATACAGATTCTGCATCAAAGGACTAATTTATATGAACAGTAAAATCTGTAAAAACTACCCCCGACAAGTATGAGGCTAAATACATCAGATTCTTAAGTAGTACTGACAAATTGAAAAAATGTGATAATTTTGATAGCATGTTAATGTTGTAAGTCTTTTTGTCTCTCTTAAACTAAAAAAAATACAAGTGAACACTGTGTAAACAAATAAGTTTGACAACAAAGGATATATCAGGAAACAAACTCGCTTTACTCCCCGATCATCAAAGCATTGCCTAATTAGTTGACACAGGTTTAGAGTAGGTGGTGTCCTGTAAGACTGAAGATGGTACCCCTTTTCAGTGTCTATATGGTAGTAACCCAGTGTTTATGTGAAATGCTTGAGGAAACCCTTCTTAACAGCCCTAACCCAACCTTACCTATTATTATATTCATAAGGATGCACTAACCCTGCAAGGGTCATACAATGCCAGGAATGGGAGGTAATCAGACTTGAAACAAGGAATGGGAGGAGAGCTCCAAATCCTTGGATAAAGAGCCCTTCAATATCATCAAGGCAAGGCATGTACTCCTTGATAGACAAAAAAAAAAAAAAAAAAGTCATGATACAAATCATACAGGAGCATTTGCTTCCCTCTAGTAATATTACAAGTGCTTTCACTGAATAAGATACAAATAAACATAAGTCTGAAATTGAAATGGGTCATGAAGCAACCCACACTGCCATGTCATAAACTCATTAAATCAGTGGAAGGCAATACAATACACATACATTAGATGAGACTTTATCACTCCAAAGCAATCATCGGTTACTGAACTCTCCAACATGTATGCCAGAAACACAGCCATCTATCTAGGCCCTGAAGACCTACATCAACACCTACAAGACAGTCAATTGCTGTATGTGAGAGCTGCCACTGTGTGAGGTTAAGTTATACTCTATGTTATCATATCATAAAGTTAAGAAACAAAAAATTTAAGGATTTACTAGAAAATTCTTTAAACCTACCATATACATTCGAATATAGCCTGATTGTGAATAAATCGGCCCCTGACTATGCCAAAAAACCTCACTTGTTCATTTAATTTATTTTATACAGTATACAGCACATTCATGTATAAAGCTACCCTGATTTTTGAGGCAGCAGAAGAACATTTGAGAATTAAAGTACTGTACTGGGAATTAGTACATATTATGTCTAACAAATATACATACAGTGGTACCTCGAGTTACGATATTTTTTCGTTCGAGAATGCTGTTCAAGTGCCATTACCAAACGAATTTATCCCCATAAGGAATAATGTAAAATAGACTAGTCCTTTTACACCCCCAAAAATATACCTACAAAAGCATTTAAAAAAATAAACTTACATAAAAGGGCGATTTTGGGGACCATCGTAACTCGAGGTACCACTGTATACCCTACCTCGGTGGGAGACAGATGACCTGTAGAAAAAATATACAGTGTATATATTTTTTAACACACTGGCCGTCTCCCACCAAAGCAGGGTGACCCAAAAAAGAAACACTTTCACCATCATTCACACTATCACTGTCTTGCCAGAGGCATGCAGATACAACAGTTTAGATGTCAGTCTAAGCAGCAAATATCCCAAACCACTCCTTTAGAGTGCAGGCACTGTACTTCCCACCTCAGGACTCAAGTCCAGCAAACCAGTTTCTCTGAATTCCTTCACAAAATATTACCCTGCTCACACTCCAACACCTCATCAAGTCTCAAAAACCATTTGTCTCCACTCCTATTTGACACTCACACATGTCTGCTGTATGTCAAAGCCCCTTGCACACAAAACCTCCTTTATCCCCTCCTCCATCCTTTCCTTGGATGACCCCTACCCCGTCTTCCCTCCACTATAGATTTATACACCCTCCAAGTCATCCTATTTTGCTCCATCCTCTCTAAATGACCAAACCACCTCAACAACCCCTCCTCGGCCCTCTGAATAATACTTTTAATAACCCCACACCTCCTCCTAATTTCTACACTATGAATTCTCTGCATATTATTTATGCCACACATTGCCCTTAGACACAACATCTCCACTGTCTCCAGCCTCCTCCTCGCTGCAACATTCACAACTCATGCTTCACACCCATATAAGAGTGTTGGTACCACTATACACTCAAACATTCCCTTCTTTGACTTCACAGATTATGTTCTTTGTTTCCACAGATACCTCAAAGCACCACCCACCTTTTTGTCTTTATTAATTCTATGGTTTACCTTGTCTTTCATAAACCTATCTGAAACACGTCCACTCCCAAATATCTGCACACATTTGGAGGGAGGGGGTAAAGAAGGTTTTGTGTGCGAGGGGTTTGGACTTCCAGTAAGCGTGCATGAGCGTGTTAGATAGGAGCGAATGGAGACAAATGGTTTTTAGGACTTGACGTGTTGTTGGAGTGTAAGCAAGGTAATATTTATGAAGGGATTCAGGTAAACCGGCAGGCCAGACTTGAGTCCTGGAGATGGGAAGTACACTGCCTGCACTCTGAAGGAGGGGTGTTAATGTTGCTGTTTTATAACTTTAGTGTAAGCACGCCTCTGGCAAGACAGTGATGGAGTGAATGATGATGAAAGTTTTTCTTTTTCGGGCCACTCTGCCTTGGTGGAAAACGGCTGATTTTTTATTTTTCTTAAACAAATCGGCTGTCTCCCACCTAGGCAGGGTGACCCAAAAAGAAAGAAAATCCCCAAAAAGAAAATACTTTCATCATCATTCAACACTTTTACCACACTCATACATAATCACTGTCTTTGCAGAGGCACTCAGATACGACAGCTGAGAATAGTCCCTCCCAGCTGTCACTATCCCAGACCCCTCCTTTAAAGTGCAGGCATTGTACTTCCCATTTCCAGGACTCAAGTCCAACTAAATCAATTAACTGGTTTCCCTGAATCCCTTCACAAAATGTTACCCTGCTCACACTCCAACAGATCGTCATGTCCCAAAAACCATTTGTCTCCATTCACTCCTATCTAACACGCTCACACATGCTTGCTGGAAGTCCAAGCCCCTCGCCCACAATACCTCCTTTACCCCTTCCCTCCAACCTTTTCTAGGACAACCCCTACCCCGCCTTCCTTCCCCTACAGATTTATACGCTCTCCAAGTCATTCTACTTTGATCCATTCTCTCTAAATGACCAAACCACCTCAACAACCCCTCTTCAGCCCTCTGACAAATACTTTTAGTAACTCCACACCTTCTCCTAATTTCCACATTCCGAATTTTCTGCATAATATTTACACCACACATTGCCCTTAGACAGGACATCTCCACTGCCTCCAGCCTCCTCCTCGCTGCAGCATTTGCAACCCATGCTTCACACCCATATAAGTGTGTTGGTACCACTATACTTTCGTACATTCCCTTCTTTGCCTCCATGGATAACGTTTTTTGTCTCCACAGATACCTCAACGCACCACTCACTTTTTTTCTTCATCAATTATATGGTTAACCTCATCCTTCATAAACCCATCCGCTGACACGTCAACTCCCAAATATCTGAAAACATTTACTTCTTCCATAATCCCTCTCTCCAATGTGATATCCAATTTTTCTTTATTTAAATCGTTTGATACCCTCATCACCTTACTCTTGTCTATGTTCACTTTTAACTTTCTACCTTTACACGGCTGATGTGTTAAAAAAAAAAAATTACTTCTACACTCCCTCCCTCTAATCTGATATCCAATTTTTCCTTACCTAACTCGTTTGATACCCTCATCACCTTCCTCTTACCTATGTTCACTTTCAACTTCCTTCCTTCAACACGCTGGCCGTCTCCCACCAAGGCAGGGTGATCCGTAAAAGAAACACTTTAACCATCATTTACATTATCAGTCTTGCCAGAGGCATGCAGATATGACAGTTTAGATGTCACTCTAAACAGTAAATATCCCAGTTTCTAAGAGAGCTGATGTTATGTTATGGAGAAACTATATTGAGATCAGGTGAGAAGCACTCTTTCTTCACGCAAAAACAAAGATGGTCTTTCAGTCTAATAAGAATACTGGTTGGTAGGTTGGTAGCCAGCAACCACCCAGGAAGGTACTACTGCCCTACAATACAAGTGTGATGTGGAAGCCTATTAAATGTTGTACACTTTGGCAAGTTTGCTGACCCCTTCTCCTTCTCTCTTAAATGTGCAAGATGACAAGTAAATCCTGCTACTGTTAATTACTTCCAGTATACACTACACACATGCAAATGTGCATGAATGTATATGTATACCATACCTTATATTTATCTTATACTGCTTCTGGGGGTCATTGTCCTTGTGGCCCAGTGCCAGACCAGACTTCATGGTTGCTGGCTTCATCAGTTAGGCTGTTGGTGCTTTCTGCAAAGTCCAACATATGCACCCCAGTCCAGTTGACCAAGAAATGATTTCAAGAACCTATCAACTTTTCTCTAAAAGACAGCTAGAGATTAGTTGATAATTCCCCTAATGTATGAAAGGAAGGCATTGAAAAGTAGAGGATGTCTAACACTTATTGCTCTCTCTCTCTCATTGCACCCCTGCTTTTTATTGGAGGTACTTTGCACCATGTGCTAAGTTTCCTGCTTGCAATATCTCCTGCCTTGCAAGAGGCAATTATCATAAAGCAGTATTTCAGCCTGTAGAGAACAAGTGACCTAAAGAGTATCATTATTAGATTGGCATCTGTTTTAAATGTCCTAGTTATCCAGCCTATCATTTTCCTTGTGGTAAAAACATGCTAAAACACGAAAAAATTGTCACCATTATCTTGGAATGCTTTAACCTCATCAAGGTCATGTACCAGCAGCATAGGCTTTCTAATTGCCCATTCTATGATTTTTTCCAAATTTCCCTCTTAGACTTTGAGGTACCACATTTTATAAAAAAAAAAATTTTACTACCTCACACATTCCACACCTGTCATTTGGTCTTGAAGCAAAATGTTGTCTCAATAAAAGTTTCCATTCTCCCATAATGTCGTTTTATTTTTAGCCCAGTTGTCAACAATGAATACATACTTTTTTTTTTTTTTTGTCCTTGGATCATATCTTAATTTTTCCACCTTTCATTTTGGGATTCCCCAAGTCTCCTTTTGGCCTATGACAGAATGTTGCCATGAGACATTTTCCGTATGAAACCCCGCACCCATTCCCTGATTTTTAAGACCCACCTTTGTGAAACTGGAAAAGGAAGGGACGAATACTCATGATGATAAACTTAAGTTTCAAATAAATTTAGCTAAATTTGATCAAGACCCAAATGAGTGCAAATTTTCAAACTTCAGGACAAACTGACAGTCAGAGAAAGAAAAAAAGACAAACAACTATGTGATTAACACACTTATCAAAATTTGGCTAAGTAACAAGTGAATTTAAAAAATTTGATCAGAGTAAACATATAACCAAAGCTCCTAAGTTTAAGGATGAAGTTATCTACTGAAAAAAAATATATAAGAGCTAAAGAAAACAGACAGTCATTAATTCAAGCAAAACTAGAGATAAGGTTCCTGGGATAAATAAAGCCTGGAAGACATTAATTGTGTGTACCAGGAGGAAAAAAACTAAGACACTAATCGTGTGTACCAAGAGGGAAAAAACCTATACTGCACTGGATTAATGCACTCTTGATGTACAGAAACCAAAATATTAAGTTATACTTTGCATTATGAAACACAAGATGCAAAGGAAAAAGTAATTAACTTTAAAACCTTGTTCAAAACTTAGCCAAATATGTATTCTAAGCAAAAATGAAAACTGTTGCCTCTGCATGACAGCTTATTTTCAAAGCCTGCAATATGTTTCGCATGGAATACTGGGACAAATTCTATTGTTGGCACACCTCAAATATAGGTCAATTCTTTTAGTGTGCAAATATTAAGGTTACATTTTACTCTACAATAAGTGACGAAGACATTGACTAATAGTCCTGCAAGTTTCAAGATCTGTGCATCAACCTGTGTATAAGCTGTAGCAACTTACCTGGCCCAAACTTTCACTTTGGAGCCTAGCTTCGTTGGCGGTCTCCTTCCCATCTGAGTTTCCACAGGGCTTGGGAAGGATTGACCTGAAGCCTGGGATCCTGGTGAGCGGGGGCAAGTTGAGAGGGACGTTGGAGGTACTGTTGGAAGTAGTGGTGATGGAGGTGATCGAAGTTGAGGAACTCACCCCGCCATTGGTTTTATTGGGCCCAAGTACAATCTTGAAGGAGTTGTCTACACTCTCATGGGGGATGGAAACCATTGGTGTGTTGGAGTTAAGAGATGATTTTGAGGATTCAGGTGTTTGAGGAATGTGCCACGATGGAGTAGGACTGCTGCTCTCTTTCAGCTGTGGCTGTTGAGTACTATGGGGTGACGGCTGACGGGAGTCTGGTTTTGGTCCTAGTGTGGGTTGTGACAAAGTGCTTCGTAAAATGCCCTGTAGAGAGAGATGCTGTTGGTGTTGTTGCTTCTGTTGCTGAAGTTGCTGAATTTGTGAATGCCCATGCTGTGGGAGGGGTTGAGATTGCTTCTGTTGAGGAACAGGAGTAATACTAATTCCTGATGGAGGATTTAATTGCCCACTCATGTTCACCATGCTTAGTGGGTTGTTATTAGCCGCTGATACAGCTGCCATTTGTGAAATACTCGCCATTGCAGCAGCAGCAGCAGGATTCATAGTTTGTCTAAAAGAAACTTGACCTCTAGATGACCCTTGTTGGTCGTGGTGTCGCCCTGGCCCCTGATGCGGCTGCTGCTGTTGGTGTTGGTGCTGCTGTAGGCGAGCTGCTAAATGAGGATTAAATGCATTCAGCTTGTATGTCCCACCAGATCCTAAAAGCCCTCGAAGATGACTGCAAAATAAAAAAAAAGTATTTGATAGTTTTCCATACGAAAGAAATAACTGATTATTTATAAATGCTGTAATGGAAGAAGCAGTCCATACCATATGAGGCACTGACGAACACAGCAGCAATTGAAAATTTCATTTTCTAAACAAAAATGTTCATCACTCTTTAAAATGAGACCAATTTAATCAAAACTGTATTGTTGCTGAGATATTGTTGCAAACATGTTGCAAATGTTTTTAGGCAATCTTCTCAATAGTGAAATTTGGCAAATTCATTTTTTATTTTGTTACTAATGTTTGTAGGTGATTTTCACAAAGGTGACATATGGCAAATTTGTTGTTTTTCTTTTCAGCATTTCATATATAGCGTATAGGTTCCTTTCTTAAAAATAAATTAACCTGAATTTTTGTCCAAAAAATTCCTTAATGAATAAGTTGCATTTCTGAACATCATTTGTAACTTCAATTTTTGGTATAGTACGTGGAATCTATTTCCTCATATGAACCCATATTTTTTTATTATTATTAACACATCGGCCGACTCCCACCAAGGCAGGGTGGCCCGAAAAAGAAAAACTTTCATCATCATTCACTCCATCACTGTCTTGCCAGAGGGGTGCTTTACACTACAGTTATAAAACTGCAACATTAACACCCCTCCTTCAGAGTGCAGACACTGTACTTCCCATCTCCAGGACTCAAGTCCGGCCTGCCGGTTTCCCTGAATCCCTTCATAAATGTTACTTTGCTCACACTCCAACAGCACATCAAGTATTAAAAACCATTTGTCTCCATTCACTCCTATCAAATACGCTCACACATGCTTGCTGGAAGTCCAAGCCCCTCGCACACAAAACTTCCTTTACCACCTCCCTCCAACCTTTCCTAGGCCGACCCCTACCCTGCCTTCCCTCCACTACAGATTTATACACTCTCAAAGTCATTCTGTCTCGTTCCATTCTCTCTACATGTCCGAACCACCTCAACAACCCCTCCTCAGCTCTCTGGATAATAGTTTTGGTAATCCCGCACCTCCTCCTAATTTCCAAACTCCGAATTCTCTGCATTATATTCACACCACACATTGACCTCAGACATGACATCTCCACTGCCTCCAGCCTTCTCCTCATTGCAACATTCATCACCCATGCTTCACACCCATATAAGTGTGTTGGTATAACTATACTCTCATACATTCCCCTCTATACTTCCATGGACAAAGTTCTTTGTCTCCACAGACTCCGAAGTGCTCCACTCACTCTTTTCCCCTCATCAATTCTATGATTCACCTCATCCTTCATAGACCCATCTGCTGACATGTCCACTCCCAAATATCTGAATACATTCACCTCCTCCATACTCTCTCCCTCCAATCTGATATCAAATCTTTCGTCACCTAATCTTTTTGTTATCCTCATCACCTTACTCTTTCCTATATTCACTTTCAATTTTCTTCTTTTACACACCCTACCAAATTCATCCACCAACCTCTGCAACTTCTCTTCAGAATCTCCCAAAAGCACAGTGTCATCAGCAAAATGCAACTGTGACAACTCCCACTTTGTATTTGATTCTTTATCTTTTAACCCCACACCTCTTGCCAAGACCCTCTCATTCACTTCTCTTACAACCCCATCTATAAATATATTGAACAACCACGGTGACATCACACATCCTTGTCTAAGGCCCACTTTTACTGGGAAATAGTCCCCCTCCCTCCTACACACTCTAACCTGAGCCTCACTATCCTCATAAAAACTCTTCACTGCTTTCAGTAACCTACCTCCTATTCCATACACCTGCAACATCTGCCACATTGCCCCCCTATCCACCCTATCAAATGCCTTTTCCAAATCCATAAATGCCACAAAAACCTCTTTACCCTTATCCAAATACTGTTCACCTATATGTTTCACTGTAAACACTTGGTCTACACACCCCCTACCTTTCCTAAAGCCCCCTTGTTCATCTGCTATCCTGCTCTCCGTCTTACTCTTAATTCTTTCAATAATAACTCTACCATACACTTTACCAGGTACACTCAACACAGACTTATTCCCCTATAATTTTTGCACTCTCTTTTGTCCCCTTTGCCTTTATACAAAGGAACAATACATGCTCTCTGCCAATCCCTAGGTACCTTACCCTCTTCCATACATTTATTAAATAATATTTATCCTGTAAATTTATTTTGGCTAGGGTATGTAGGAGAAAAAGGGAGTACTTTCCAATAAAAATAGGTCTTAGACAGGTGTGTGTGATGTCATGATGAATTATTCACATACTATTTATAGATAAGGTTATAAATTGAAACATATTTATGGATAAGGCTGCAAATTAATGGAATGCTAGGGAGCTGGGAAGAGGTGTGGAATTAACCCTTAAACTGTCCACACATAGATATACGTTCACGTGCGTACTGCCCCGAAAGTAGATCAACGTTTTATTTTTCATTCCTTCAAATTTAGTGCAATAAGCCTGAGTCGCCTAGACATGAGAGAATGGATCTGCGCCCTCAGTGTGCGCAGTATTAAAAAAATCTGGGACCACTTAGTACCTTGTGGGAGCACCAGTTCAATTGAGTGCCAGCTAGAGCAAATACTGTGGCAAACACCAGGGATTCACTGATGTCATGTCGCATTAACACTCCCCTTATAAGAGGAAAGTAAAAATAGGTTAGATAAATACATGAGTGGCTGTGGGTGGGTGTGAGTTGGACCTGACTAGCTTGTGCTACTAGGTCTGATGCCATGCTCCTTCCTTCAGAGGATGTGACCTGACTAGGTGGGTCATTGGTCTAAGCTGGGGGGTGACATGGACCTGCCTTGCATGGGCCAGTAGGCCTGCTGCAGTGTTCCTTCTTTCTTATGTTCTTATGTATTCGGCAGGCTGGCTGGCTTTGGCTGTCTCTGGCTGTCTCTCTATCTGTCTATAACTCTATCTATATCTTTGTCTGTCTATATCTTTGTCTATATCTATATGTCCTATCTCTCTCTCTCTCTCACATGTACACATAAGTACAGTTATTATACATAGTGTAAATTACCTAGGATAACCCAAAAATTCCAGGCAAGTGCTATACAGTGGACCCTCGGTTAACGAATACCCCGGAAATCGTGCAATTATGTAAGTATAATTTTGTAAGTTCTTGTGGAAGTGTATTTTTGGGGGTCTGAAATAGACTAACCTACGTGAAATTTTTCCTTAAGGGAGTAAATTCGTTCGGTAATGGCACTTGAGCAGACTTCAGGAGTGAAGTTTTTACGAAACTCGGGGGTCCACTGTACAATGCTTATAGATATAAGGCATAATAAGCATGACTGGCAAGTAATATGCATCGTCACTTCTGCATCGTGTATAATACCTGTTGGCTTACGAGCCGCACTCTGAGACTGAGACAAGCAGACGGAAAGACACACACACAGGCAGACAGAAAGACAGATAAGTAGAGTTAGACAGAAATAAGCAGAGCTTGACAAACAGACAGACAGATACAGACAGACAGATACAGGCAGACAGACAGACAGATACAGGCAGACAGACAGACAGATACAGGCAGACAGACAGATACAGGCAGACAGACAGATACAGGCAGACAGACAGACACAGACAGACAGATACAGGCAGACAGACAGACAGATACAGGCAGACAGACAGACAGATACAGGCAGACAGACAGACAGATACAGGCAGACAGACAGACAGACAGATACAGGCAGACAGACAGACAGACAGATACAGGCAGACACAGGCAGACAGACAGACAGACAGATAGACAGAGACAGATAGACAGAGACATAGACAGACAGGCAGACAGATAGACATTGAAAAAGGGAGGGTTCCCTCCAGCACTGCTGACATTTATCAAATGTCACTGGGCTGTCAAGAGTTATCTGACACTTGTCAACACACCATTCTTCAAGGAGTTTCATATACTCCAGGCACACAGGCAGACAGAAAGACAGATAAGCAGAGCTAGACAGACACAGACAGAGAGACAGACAGATACAAACAGATTCAGACAGACAGATACAGACATAGACAGACAGATAGATAGACAGACAGATAGATAGATAGACAGACAGACATACAGACACAGATAGATAGATAGACAGATAGATACAGAGTGAAAGCGCGAGGGTTCCCTGCACACATTCATTCATCAATGTCACTGCCTTATTAGTAGTTATCTGGCAATTGTCATAACACCATTCTTCAAGGAGTTTCATATATACTCCTGGATGTCTAAAACATTGCTGGGACCTATAAATACTTCGTATATATTTATAGACAATAGTAAATGACCAAGGTAGGCGAAAATGTTCACCTGTTGGTGTGATTGTGACTATTTGAGTACTATTTCAGTACATAATATTAGTGTTAGAACAAGATTGGCTATGATATCACAGGAACTATTGTAAATTGTAATTATCAGAACATAAAAATTATATAAATTAAAATGAAAACTAGAAAAAAAAGTATATCGGCAATACTTCTGCAAGCGGCAGGACTTGATGTTGCCGTCAGGTGAGCATCCAGCACCAAATTGGCGGGCTTATATCTCGGTAAGTACTGGCCCTAAAAATTTTTTTAGCCTATCCTGTTTATAAAAATGCGCTCTTCATTTTTTTTTTTTTTTTCAAAATATTCGGAGCAGTACGCAGGTGAACGTATATCTACATGTGAACAGTTTAAGGGTTAATAGATAATGACTATGACACAAAGTGGGAGTTGTCACAAATATTCTTTGCCATTGGCACAGTTCTTTGAGGAAATGATGCATAATGTTATGGCTACTGGTCTGTGATTTCTGGCTAGCACTCTGCCTCCCTTATGCATTGCATAAGGGAGGCATTAGCCCTAACTAACACTGTACATCATAATAGTCTTCAAAGGGGTAATGCAATGCCAAATTACAAATTTCATGGAAGAGAACAACCTACACAACCCAAAAAAGTCACCAAATATAACAAGCATGGATTCAGAGCGGGAGGATCATACTTCTCTCAGCTATTAAACCACTATGTCATAGTGGTTTAATAGTGTCACAGAATTACAGAGGAAGAAAACCAACTTTAAGTGTGGTGATATGAGAATTATAAATTAGGGAGCAGAGGTTCCCTTTTCATAAATTTTGTCATTAAGAAAGGACAAAGCAAAATAGGATGACTATAAGGCTGTATGGATCTTGGATGGATGGAAGGCCTAGATGTCACAAGAAGAGTGGGAGGGAAGGTGTGAAAGTGATAGGAGCTAAAGCATCCAACAGGTATATATGAAAATGTTATATTAGTGAATGGAGACAAGTGGTTTTTGGATGTGACGTACTGCTGATGTATAAGTGCAGTCTGCATGGAAAATTATGACACTGACTTCAGGACAAACCTTTGGCAGCAGATGCTGGAAGTCTCAACTTTCATACATCAGTTGCAAGTTGAGTCATGCAGCTTCAACAACGGGCACATCTGTCTTTGGGTCAAACTCTGTACTATGTTCAATGAAGCTCAGATGATGGCAAGTGATGGATAATAATGTTAGAAGAAAAACAAGACACTGTCCTCTTCTAACATTATTATCCATCAAATATGCCATCAGCTGAACATAGTGCACAGTTTGACTCCAAGGTGGATGACCCCACTCTTGAAGCTGCATGGCCCCACTTGCAATTGGTGTATGAGTTTTTTCCAAGATTTCTGAAAGTCCAGATTTCAACCATCTGTTTTGCTGATCAAATGTTTGTCCTGCAGCCAGCATAACTGTAAAGTAACATATATGAAGGGATTCAGAGAAACCATTTAGTTGAACTTAAAGTTCTAGTAGTGAGAAGTAAGGTGCTTACACACTGAAGGTGCATCAGTGCATCATTGGAATAGTTATGACTGTACCACTTAGAGGAAACAGCTCAGGAATGAGTGAATGTGTTTTCATTTCTAGGATCACCCTACTAAACTAGTAGCAAGTTATATACCTATTTTCTCCAATGGGATGAGTTGTAGAAGAAACAGATGAAGACACATCTGATGACCTGCCTTGGGTCAACTGAGGCATTCTAGCAAAGGTGGTGTGACTGGCCCCTGGGTGGGGCTGAGCACATGGTTTGGGCTGTATTCTCACGAGGCCTGGTGGGTTAGCAGGACCGGGAGGACCAGGACCAAATGTATGAAATTTATGATGCATATTACTCCCACTCTGTAAATATAAAAGTACATATGAATTCAGTATAACATCATTTGTGAGAAAAATAAATATTGTACAATTACACTGTGAAATCTATTTATATAAAATTACAATACACGTAAAATGGGAATTTTGATAAAAATTTAAGTGTCTCTAGGGGTCACACAACTGCAAAATCACAAAAAATTACAAAATTTACTAAAATTACTTTAAATAAATTTTTTTTAACACATCGGCCATCTCCCACTGAGGCAGGGTATTATGTATTATATATATCTTTATACAATGGACCCCCGGTGTTTGTGATGCTCCAAACTCGAACAATTATGTAAGTGTATTTTTGTAAGTGCTTTTGTAAGTGCATTTTTGGAGGTCTAAAAGGACTAGTCTAATTTACATTATTCCTTATGGGAATAAATTCGTTTGGTAATGGCACTTGAACAGCATTCTGGAACGAAAAAATCACAAAAACCGGGGATCCACTGTATATATATGCTTCTAAACTGTCATATCTGAGTGCCTCTGCAAAGACAGTAATTATGTATGAGTGAGGTAAAAATGTTGAAAGATGATGAAAGTATTTTCTTTTTTTCGTGGATTTTCTTTCTTTTTGGGTCACCCTGCCTCAGTGAGAGACGGTCGACGTGTTGAAAAAAACAAAAGACAAATCTCATATTTGTCAATTTTTATTCTGTGGGTGTATGTATCATGTTTATATGCTATGTAACGTGTTTTTTAAATAATTTTGAAGAAAATATCATAGATGAATTAATGAAAATGTCTATATTAACGTAAAATAAGACATTTAATGTGCCTAAGAGTGATTATTATTAGTATTACGTAATGTTTTCCCTCCACCCGGCAACCACACCTACATAGCATATAAACAGATGGATTAATGAAAATGTCTATATTGACATAAAATTGGACATTTAATGTGCCCAAGAGTGATTATTACATAATAGAGATGTGCTCACAGAAAATGTAAAAAAACCGGGTGGCGCACGCCGTATACAAAAGTTTTGGTCATAATTTGAACTCACTGTATGAACGAAACGCCGAAAGGCAAAACGCCAAAAAGCGGGGCCCTACTGTATATAAGAAACAGCACCAGACCTAGGACTGACCCTTGTGGAACCCCACTCTGACACTTCATCACGTACCAACACTCGTTGTTTCCTTCCTGTTAGGTATTCCCTGATCCATTGCAGTACTTTCCCTATTATTCCTGCCTGCTCCTCTAATTTTTGCACCAGTCTCTTGTGTGGTACTGTGTTAAAAGCCTTCTTACAGTCCAAAACGATACAATCTACCCATCCCTCTCTCTCCTGTCTTACTTCTGTTACCTTATCGTAGAACTCAAGTAGATTTGTGACACAGGATTTCCCATCTCTGAAGCCGTGCTGATTGTCATGTATGAGCCCAATTTTTTCAATGTGTTCCACCACTCTTCTCCTGATGATCTTTTCCATTACTTTGCATACTATACAAGTCAGAGACACTGGTCGATAGTTTAACACTTCCTGTCTGTCTCCCTTCTTAAAAATTGGAACTACATTTGCTGTCTTCCACGCCTCAGGCAATTGTCCAGTTTCGACAGATTTACTGAAGATTGCTGCTAGCGGCACACATAGTTCCTTGCTCCTTCTCTCAGTATCCAAGGAGATATGTTATCTGGGCCCACCACCTTTGAGGGTATCAAGTTCACCTAGCAGTTTCATAACCTCTACCTTGGTTACGTCTATTGTGTCCAGCACCTGCTGGTGCACCCTACCTCCACGATTTGCTGGAAGCATCCCTGTCTCTACCGTAAATACTTCTCTAAATCTTGTGTTTAGTTCATCACATACTTCCTGGTCACTCTTTGTGAGCTCCCCTCCTTCTTTCCTCAGCCTGATTACCTGGTCCTTGACTGTTTTTTTCTCCTAATGTGACTGTATAACAACTTTGGTTCAGATTTGGCTTTTGATGCTATGTCGTTCTCGTACTGCCTCTGGGCCTCTCTCCTTATCCCAGCATATTCATTTCTGGTTCTTCTGCTCAACTCTTTGTTTTTTTTAGTCCTTTGCCTTCTATACCTTTTCCATGCACTAGCACACTTGCCTTGGCCTCTTTACACCTCCAGTTAAACCATGGGCTCACTCTGGTCTTACTATTTTTTCTGTTACCCTTTGGTATGAACTTCTCCTCTGCCTCCTTGCACTTAGTGGTCACTAGTTCCATCCTTTCATTTACTCCTTTCCCTCTAGTTCTCTTTCCCACTGCACTTCATGTAGGAAACTTCTCATTCCTATGTACTCCCCTTTTTTGAAGTTAGGCTTCTTTCGTTGTTCTCACGCTGCTGTATTCTCCATTTGTAACTCTACAAGGTATTCAAAACTCAGGACATCATGATCACTAGCGCCAAGGGGTCTTTCGTGTGTGATATCCCCTATGTCTGAGCTATTCAAGGTGAATATGAGATCCAGCCTTGCTGCAACATCCTCTCCTCTCTCTCTCTGGTTGTATCTATAACATGTTGGTGCATGAAGTTCTCCAATACAGTCTCCAACATCTTAGCCCTCCATGTTTCTGGTCCTCCATGTGGCTCTAGGTTTTCCCAGTCAATCTCTCTATGATTGAAATCCCCCATTATGAGTAATTTTGTTCTACCCATATGAGCCCTCCTGGCCACTTCAGCTAGTGTATCCACCATTGCCCTATTGTGCACATCATACTCTTGTCTTGTCCTCCTGCTGTTCAGTAGTGGGTTATACATCACTGCTATCATCACCTTTGGACCCCCAGTCTGAAGTGTTCCAACAATGAAGTCTTCTGTTTCCCTTCTGTCTATTCCTCCCACTTCCTCAAAACTCCACTGGTTTTTGATGAGCAGCGGTACTCCTTCCCCTCCTCTGTTCTCTCTGTCTTTCCTCAGGATCTGATATCCAGGTGGAAAGATTGCATCTGTTATCATCCCTGTAAATTTTGTCTCTGTTAGTGCTATGATGTCAGGTGATGCATCAGTGATTCATTCTTGCCACTCTTCACTCTTATTTGTAATTACATCTGCATTTGTGTACCATACCTTTAGCTTCCTTTCCATTACTGTATTTTGGGAGATGGGAGAGGAAGGTGCAGGCCAAGGAGGTGGGAGGCAGGGCAGATTATGGGAAGCTGCTGTGATTGTGAAATTAGTGATTAGGGGGGTAGGGGCTATGATGTGTGGTTTGTTTGTGGTTATTGTGTTTGGTTGATATGTGGTGACAGGGGTTGAGGGGTTTCTAAAAGCATATGTGTTTGATGTTCCCCCAGAGGCTGTTCTTTCCTGTCTGTCGTTGCCTGTCCTGTCTCTCTTTCCTTCCACTGATTTCATCTTGCTCTCACTTTCAGTTGTTCCCTTTCTTTTCGTGTTATGTCTCGACTGAGGTACACTTGTTGATATTCCTGAGAGTCTTTTAACATTGGCTTCTGTTGTAGTATCCTGTTATTTACCACTTCCGTCTTGAATGTCAATTTGATTGGTCAATTTTTTTCCCTCGAATACCCCCCCCCCCCAAAGTCTGTGAAAATTTTCTACCTGAGACATGTCCTTCTCTCCTGTTATTGCAATGATGCTCTTAATCTCTGTTTCCTCCCAATGCTTTCTTTCATCATAGGTCATCCCTTCAGCCTCCTGAAGCCCATGAATAATTATTGACCTCTCCCTCTCTTCTTCCCACTTCTTTTCTCTCAATATCTCCAGATCAGATTTAAGCATCTCCTTTGTTATTTCCCTTATCATCTCCTGGACATTCTGATGACCTGATAGTACTTCTGTTAAAGACTTCTTAGCTCCATCCCCTTCTTCAGTCCCCTCGCTGCCTACTGATGTCCACATTTCAGTCACCTTACTCCTTTCGAACCTCATCTGTATATCTTGTTTCAGCATTTGTTCCTCCAGTCTTTGTATCTTTGCCTCAGCTACTACAGCTCACGATTCCTACTTTTTGCTCTCTGCAGATATCTTCTCTAACATGTTACTGTAAAGCTCATTTAACCTTTTTGCCCATTCTTTATCCATTTTGTTCTTGAGCCATTCTACCCATTCTTCCTTTTCAGACCAACCATCCTCAGTTCCCTTGCCTTTACGTCCTCCCTTTTGAGATCTCATTTTTTATCCTGTTAGGATGCTCTAGCTCCTTCAGCTTTGTTTAAAAATGTGTTAGGTTAGGTTTGTCTGAGTATGTGTATCCGTGTGTGTGTGTTTATATGTGCGTGTGCGTGCATAAGTGTGCGCATGCATGCGCACACATTTACGTTATGTATACGTATATGTTTTGTAAACAATATATTGATGACATTGTTAGCACAGGCACTGTGTTGTATACAATGGATAGCCATACATACATTGTGCATAACATGAGCCTCTTGGGCCACAAGAGTTACTGAAACCCCTCAGAATTAAAGTGTAAAAAATAATAAATAATATAATACTGAGCATGCAGCAATTGCTGATGCTGCCATTAGCGAGTCATCAACCTTCAACTTCACATCTTCATATCTTGGCAAGTACCGATGGGAAAAATCTTTTCTTTACCTTATTACAACCATAAAAATATGCTCTTTTATTTTTTAAATGCCAACCTTGTCAGTATTTTTTATTTCAGGGGTCATGACATTAAAAGGAATAAAGTGAATTTTGAAAGCACTCTTTAAACTGTATTATACTGCTATGAAAGCAGGAAGCAGCAGATAAACTAAAGATTGATAAACTGCTAGAAAACAGTCAGTACCTGAAGGTGGTGGTGTTGCTGCTGATGTTGGATATGAGAGTGCATAGGTGTGAGGGCAGGAGGCTGAGGTGGCTGAGGAGGCTGTGGGGAGGCTGACTGGTCCACTGGAGAGGGCTGAGATGACCGAGCTTTGTTTTGTACTGCTCCATCGGGAGGTGGGTAGATTTTGTTATCCACCAATAGGTAGCCTACATCTTTTAATGCTGAAACACAAGAAATACTTCTGTAAATTACAGGTGTTACTTTGTTTTAACAGTCTGATTCTCCCATTTCATCCATTTCTTTCCCTCCCTGTATTTACCTATTCTACAGTACTGTATTTGAATTGTAATGTTCATGCACCACTGGCAAGACAGCTACTGAATGAATGACAGTTTATATGTTTCCTTCTCTGAACCATCCTACCTTGATGGGAAATGGCTGACAATTTAAAATAAAAAATCAGAGTAGTTATAATTGGGTTACTGGATGAATATCCACTGGCCTTTGATCAGACTCCCCCACGGTTTAGACTCCTGATGCAATTTTCTATTTGTGTCATCTTCTCATGAAGAGATGGCCTGATGCTGGACTAACTTCTTTGTTTGGAAGGAAAGAAGTGTTGCAGTTGTTGGCACTCCCTATACAATTCAATATTCTTATGGCAGTACTTTCTCTCACTTCCTCTATTCTCTTCCCCTCTCTGCAATACCTGTAAAAACAATTATCTTCCCCTCTCAGCAATACCTGTTAAAACAACTATCTTCCCCTCTCAGCAATACCTGTATAAAACTCTTCTCCTAATAATACCTATAAAAGCAACTCACTTCTCCTCTTAGCAATACCAATAAAAACAACTCTTCTTTCTGAAATACCTGTAAAAACAACTATCTTCCCCCTCTCAGCAATACAGTACCTGTAAAAACAACTATCTCCTCCCTCTCAGCAATACCTGTAAAAACAACTCTCTTCTCAGCAATACCTATAAAAACAACTCTTCTCCTCTCAGCAATACCTGTAAAAACAACTATCTTCCCCTCTCAGAAATACATTTCAAAACAATTTCTCTTTTCCTCTCTACAATACCTCTAAAACAATCAGGAAACTTTATGCAATTAAATATGATGATTAAGGATGAACTATAAACTCAAATTCAATTTTGAGTAAAATTGCAACTCATTATTCTTTTTTTTTTTCAACAAGTGGCCGCTCCACCGAGGCAGGTGACTCAAAAGAAAGAAAATCCCCAAAGAAAAACTTTCATCATCATTCAACACTTTCACCACACTCATACATAATCATGTCTTTGCAGAGGAGCTCAGATACTACAGCTGAGAAAAGTCCTCCCAGCTGTCACTATCTCAGACCTCCTTTAAAGTGCAGGCATTGTACTTCATTATTCTTATTCTTATTATTATAATTATTATTACTGAATTAACCAAATGATTTTGAAAATCCAAATGTAGTCTACTTTGATCCCTATTTCATATTTCATATTTGTTTTTATTAACACATCGGCCGTTTCCCACCGAGGCAGGGTGACCCAAAAAAGAAAAGAAACTTTTATCATCATTTATTCTATCACTGTCTTGCCAGAGGCATGCCTACACTACAGTTAAAAAAACTGCAACATATCAACACCCCTCTCCTTCAGAGCGCAGGCACTGAACTTCCCACTTCAGGACTCAAGTCCGGCTAACTGGTTTTCCCTGAATCCTTTCATAAATGTTATTTTGCTCACACTCCAACAACATGTCAGGTCATAAAAACCATTCGTCTCCACTCGCTCCTATCTAACACACACACACATGCTTGCTGGAAGTCCAAGCCCAAAACACACACAAAACTTTTAGCCCCCCTCCCTCCAACCCTTTCTAGGACGACCCTCTACCCCGTCCACCTTCCACTACATATTTATATGCCCTCCAAGTCATTCTATTTTGCTCCATTCTCGCTAAATGTCCAAACCATTTCAACAACCCTTCCTCTGACCTCTGGATAATACATTTAGAAACCCCACACCTCCTGATCTCCAAACTATGGATTTTCTGCATTATAGTCACACCGCACACTGCCCTCAGACACGTCATCTCCACTGCCTCCAGCCTTCTCCTTGTTTCAACATTCATCACCCATGCTTTACACTCATATAAGAGCATTGGTACCACTATACTCTCATACATTTTCCCTCTTTGCTTCCACAGATAAAGTTCTTGTCTCCACAGACTCCTCAGTGTTCCACTTACCCTTTTACCTTTTTCTTTCATATTATGCAAGATATAATGTACAGTAGATCGTCATTTAGCACGAGATTATGTTGCACGTTATGGGTATTGCAGAAGAATTGCGGCACATTATTATCTAACACGTAAAAATTATGTTACACGGTTTGCGGGAGGAGAAAAAAAAATTGAGCCCGCAGGTCCTTCACGAACCATCCCACTTACAGAATATTTGCCCAACTAAATTTTCAATGCTCCCCAAGCAATAAGCTTCGATAATTCTATTCACTCATGCGCAAGTCCCACTCAAATAAAATTGTGTGTGTGGGGAAGTATCCTGGCCGGTTTGTGTGGGGAAGTATCCTGGCCGGTTTGTGTGGGGAAGTATCCTGGCCGGTTTGTGTGGGGAAGTATCCTGGCCGGTTTGTGTGGGGAAGTATCCTGGCCGGTTTGTGTGGGGAAGTATCCTGGCCGGTTTGTGTGGGGAAGTATCCTGGCCGGTTTGTGTGGGGAAGTATCCTGGCCGGTTTGTGTGGGGAAGTATCCTGGCCGGTTTGTGTGGGGAAGTATCCTGGCCGGTTTGTGTGGGGAAGTATCCTGGCCGGTTTGTGTGGGGAAGTATCCTGGCCGGTTTGTGTGGGGAAGTATCCTGGCCGGTTTGTGTGGGGAAGTATCCTGGCCGGTTTGTGTGGGGAAGTATCCTGGCTGGTGTGTGAGGTGGTCACTTGCCCATAAACAATGGCTTTGTTTATGGGCTGACGCTCCAACCTTCATTATCTGTCATATTTTTATTAATTTGGGCGTCTTTATCATGCTGCTACGTTATTTATGTTATACCTAATATTATTCTGGAATAAATATGATAGGTAGATAACTTATTGATAGTAATAATAAGTATTATTATTACAATATTT
Organism: Cherax destructor; assembly: GCA_009830355.1. Classification (NCBI taxonomy): domain Eukaryota; kingdom Metazoa; phylum Arthropoda; class Malacostraca; order Decapoda; family Parastacidae; genus Cherax; species Cherax destructor. The sequence goes on along the minus strand of WNWK01005672.1, from coordinate 34,482 downwards.
TAGTGCGGTGAGCTCACACCTCCACACGCCATGGTGGTCCGTGAGTAACTGAGCTGAGAGAGACTGCTAGCCCGTCTTCCTCGCCCGTCTCCCTCATAGCACCGCCAACCATTCAATACTCTACGAATATAATATCAGTTTTTATTAATTTGTGCATCTTTATCATGCTTCTACGATATTTATGTTATACTTAATATTATTCTGGAATAAATATGATAGGTAGATAACCTTTATTGATAGTACTAGTATTATTTTACAATACTTTATAGTGCCGTGAGCTAACATATCCTCACGCCATGATGGTCCATGAGCAACTGAGACACTGCTCCACTTCTCGCTCTCAGCCCCGCCCACCCTTCAATACCTATATGTCAGTTTTTATTAATTTATGCATCTTTATCATGCTTCTACATTATTTATGTTATACCTAATATTATCCTGGAATAAATATGATAGGTAGATATTATATATTGATAGTAATAGTATAATTATACAATAACAAATCTAGAAGCAGTGCTTTGAAACTGGGTCTAGACCAGCTGATGATGCCTTACCGTCAGCTGTATAATGTACTGCAGGGTAAAAGAGCCCAGAGATCTATTACAGCATTTATGCACACTCCAATACAACCATCGACTTTAGTACCAGAACCTCTACCATCCACTTCTGACGACAACCAACAACCATCCACCTCATCCCAGTAGGGCCACACCATCCATATCCACTCTCTTCACAACCATCCACAAACATCATTACCCACAATTTAAGGTAAGAAATACTATTTCTATTGCATTTGTAGTCTTAAGCAGTAATATATCACAACAATGAACTACAATTACATATTCACCTTCAATTTTTGCAAGATCTGTTGGTCTAAAAAAAACTTGTTTGGGTTTTTTGGGACTCCCAGGAACGTAACCATATTTTTCCCATTTTATTTTTTTTTATTATTAACACATCGGCCGATTCCCACCAAGGCAGGGTGGCCCGAAAAAGAAAAACTTTCATCATCATTCACTCCATCACTGTCTTGCCAGAAGGGTGCTTTACACTACAGTTATAAAACTGCAACATTTACACCCCTCCTTCAGAGTGCCGGCACTGTACTTCCCATCTCCAGAACTCAAGTCCGGCCTGCCGGTTTCCCTGAATCCCTTCATAAATGTTACTTTGCTCACACTCCAACAGCACGTCAAGTATTAAAAACCATATGCCTCCATTCACTCCTATCAAATACGCTCACACATGCTTGCTGGAAATCCAAGCCCTCGCACACAAAACTTCCTTTACCCCTCCCTCCAACCTTTCCTAGGCCGACCCCTACCCCGCCTTCCCTCCACTACAGATTTATACACTCTGAAGTCACTCTGTCTCGTTCCATTCTCTCTACATGTCCAAACCACCTCAACAACCCCTCCTCAGCTCTCTGGACAATCGTTTTGGTAATCCCGCACCTCCTCCTAATTTCCAAACTCCGAATTCTCTGCATTATATTCACACCACACATTGACCTCAGACATGACATCTCCACTGCCTCCAGCCTTCTCCTCGTTGCAACATTCATCAACCATGCTTCACACCCATATAAGAGCGTTGGTATAACTATACTCTCATACATTCCCCTTTTACTTCCATGGACAAGGTTCTTTGTCTCCACAGACTCCGAAGTGCTCCACTCACCCTTTTCCCTCATCAATTCTATGATTCACCTCATCCTTCATAGACCCATCCGCCGACATGTCCACTCCCAAATATCTGAATACATTCACCTCCTCCATACTCTCTCCCTCCAATCTGATATCCAATCTTTCGTCACCTATTCTTTTTGTTATCCTCATCACCTTACTCTTTCCTATATTCACTTTCAATTTTCTTCTTTTACACACCCTACCAAATTCATCCACCAACCTCTGCAGCTTCTCTTCAGAATCTCCCAAAGCACAGTGTCATCAGCAAAAAGCAACTGTGACAACTCCCACTTTGTATTTGCTTCTTTATCTTTTAGCCCAACACCTCTTGCCAAGACCTCGCATTCACTTCTCTTACAACCCCATCTATAAATATATTGAACAACCACGGTGACATCACACATCCTTGTCTAAGGCCCACTTTTACTGGGAAATAGTCCCCTTCCCTCCTACACACTCTAACCTGAGCCTCACTATCCTCATAAAAACTCTTCACTGCTTTCAGTAACCTTCCTCCTATTCCATACACCTGCAACATCTGCCACATTGCCCCCTATCTACCCTATCATACGCCTTTTCCAAATCCATAAATGCCACAAAAACATCTTTACCCTTATCCAAATACTGTTCACCTATATGTTTCACTGTAAACACTTGGTCTACACACCCCCTACCTTTCCTAAAGCCCCCTTGTTCATCTGCTATCCTGCTTTCTGTTTTACTCTTAATTCTTTCAATAATAACTCTACCATACACTTTACCAGGTACACTCAACAGACTTATTCCCCTATAATTTTTGCACTCTCTTTTGTCCCCTTTGCCTTTATACAAAGGAACAATACACGCTCTCTGCCAATCCCTAGGTACCTTACCCTCTTCCATACATTTATTAAATAATAGCACCAACCACTCCAAAGTTCTTTTAATTATATAACACGAAATTATCTAACACGACGTTTTCAGGAACGTAACTACCGTGCTAAATGACGATCTACTGTATTGCAATTCTCATTACTTAAATAAAATGATATACCTTAAAAAAAAAAGTGGGCTCTAGCAATTTTAGAAATGCCATTTTCAACAAGAAGAAAATAGTATACACATGATGCAGGTGACAGTAATACTTTCATACCAACACTTTAAAAACCTTTAGACTTGCTTACCTTTGCCAAGTCCCCGAGACTCGCTTGATATTCTTAAAGAGATATCATCGCCTGAATTCAGCTTCGCCTTAAAACGATCAAATAAGCTTCTGTCAGGAGAATCTTTGTCTACTTTCAATACCTGTTCCATTAGCAACCTGAGAGAAAAAATATATAATGAGGGAAAAATTGTTATGGGAGACTTTAAAAGTGGGACACACTGTTACAAAGTATTTTGGAGTGATGTAAGTTACAATGGAGACCTATAATTGATGTTTGTTTGGAAAACTTTGATAATACTGTACCAATTTTAAGAGAAAGAGGATAAATAAATATACAAGGTATAACATCCGGTCATATACAATTTTAGGGGAACAGTATTTAGATAAAGGTAGGAAAGTTTTCATTGCATTTATGGGTTTAGAAAAGGCATATGATAGAGTGGATAGGAGAGCAATGTGGCAAATGTTGCAAGTGTGTGGAATAGGTAGTAAGTTACTAAATGCTGTAAAGAGTTTTTATGAGGATAGTGAGGCTCAGGTTAGGGTGTGTAGGAGAGAGGGGAGATTGCTTCCCGGTAAAGGTAGGTCTTAGACAGGAATGTGTAATGTCACCAAGGTTGTTTAATATATTTATAGATGGGGTTGTAAAAGAAGTAAATGTTAGGGTGTTGGGGAGAGGGGTGGGATTAAATTATGGGGAATCAAGTACAAAATGGGAGTTGAAACAGTTACTTTTTGCTGATGATACTGTGTTTATGGGAGATTCTAAAGAAAAGTTGCAAAGGTTAGTGGACGAGTTTGGGAGGGTGTGTAAAGGTAGAAAGTTGAAAGTGAACATAGATAAGAGTAAGGTGATGAGGTTATCAATCGATTTAGATAAAGAAAAATTGGATATCACATTGGAGAGAGGGAGTATGGATGAAGTGAATGTTTTCAGATATTTGGGAGTTGACTTGTCAGCAGATGGGCTTATGAAGGATGAGATTAACCATAGAATTGATGAAGGAAAAAAGGTGAGTGGTGCATTGAGGTATCTGTGGAAACATGTGGAGTTACTAAAAGTATTAGTCAGAGGGCTGAAGAGGGGTTGCTGAGGTGGTTTGGCCATTTAGAGAGAATGGATCAAAGTAGAATGACTTGGAGAGCACATAAATCTGTAGGAGAAGGAAGGCGGGGTATGGGTCGTCCTTAAAAAGGTTGGAGGGAAGGGGTAAAGGAGGTTTTGTGGGCGAGGGGCTTGGGCTTCCAGCAAGTGTTCGTGAGCGTGTTAGATAGGAGTGAATGGAGACGAATGGTTTTTGGGACCTGAGGAGCTGTTGGAGTGTGAGTAGGGTAATACTTAGTGAAGAGATTCAGGGAAACTGGTTGGCTGGACTTGAGTCCTGGAAATGGGAAGTACAATGCCTGCACTTTAAAGGAGGGGTTTGGGATATTGGCAGTTTGGAGGGACTTCTAAACTGTCATATCTGAGGTCCTCTGCAAAGACAGTGATTATGTATGAGTGAGGTGAAAGTGTTGAATAATGATGAAATTATTTTCTTTTTAGGTCACCCTGCCTCGGTGGGAGATGGCCAACTTGTTAAAAAACTGAAATGTTAGACCATTATTTAGTGGGAGATAAGTAAAAGTAAAAGCATGGTGCAATACAATAAGAATAGTGTTAGAGTATAAAAAAGAATTATGAAAGTGAATAAACTAAATATGGAAATAATTAGAGAATAACATTAGAAGCTCTTGGAAGAAAGGTGGGTCAGAGTGAGACAATGATAAGTAGGTACTGTATGGTATGGAAGTAAGAATACAGTGCTAGTGTGTGCAGCAGTGGTTTGTGATTATGAGGGTGGATGCAGGGAGAGGACTGCCTGGTGGAATAATAAAAGAATGGACTTGGAAGTTATGAGTGAAAAGGTGAGATGTTTGATGAGAAGGTGGAAGTATTTTGGAGGTGGAGTGAATACTTTAAGGACATACCAGTGGCAAACCTGAATAATAAATAAAAGGCTGTGATTTTATGCACGTATAACGATGTGTTATTTGGAGTGTTCTTGGTAGCGGGAATGCAATGATAATGTCTTCGGAGGCTTCTTACTTTATTTGTAATAAAGGTGCGAGTAATAGGCTGCGTGTTTGTGGCCATGGCCCGGCGGGCCATGCGCCTTGCGAGGGAGAGAGGAGTTAGGCCTGTTGACTGACTGAAGTTTGGGAGCCAAGTGAGAGAGAGGCAGGGGTGAGGCAGACTCACATGGGTATGCCTACAGGCTTGCCCTCTGGTGGAAACTATGGGAACTAGCATGGCACGAAATATGAACTCAGCTGGCAGACAGCATGGGCTGTCTATGCAGACAGTCAGGCTGTCTACACATGGGGCAGGTAGAAAATAGAATTGGTTAGGAGTTGGGAGGAGCTAGAGGTGAGTGTGGAGGAAGTGGGCGAGGTTTTGGGTATGTGCACAAGCAATAAGGATAAATGCAGGTTTGAAGATATAAAAACTAAATGAAAAATATACTGAAGATGAGGCTTGAATTTTGAATACACAATAATTTAAGTGCTACTCCTAGTAGAAGAGCCTTCATAATAATTCATACTATCTCCCTGCCCTGCAGATACACACACATACAAGAAACCATTCTTTAGTTAATGGATTGAAAATGAACAGATAGTTACTCACTTTTTAGAATAAAGGAGAGCCATGTCTGATGACGTACTGAGCACTGCCTCCACAATAGTAATACAATGGTCAGCCTGTGAGCCAAGGTGCAGTAACACCTCATTCTTCTTATCCAGCTGCTCCTGTTTGCTATTACACACTTCACGCAATAATTCAAACAAGGTGTTCCCACGCTGTCTGATAATTTCAATAAACCTGTGGAGTGATAAAAATGCATTCATGAGAATAGAAACAAATATATATAGAGTGGAATCTCGGTTTTTGTATGCCCCAGCTTGCATGTAAAACCACAGTTATTAATTGGATTTATATTATTTCTTATGAGAAATATTATCAAAAAATACATTTTATAGAGAATAACTGTGGTTTTACATGCAAGCTGGGGCATACGAAAACCGAGGTTCCACTGTATACTGTAAGGTATGGTTATGAGGCCCATCAAAGGGGTAACTGGGCCCATTTTCAAAAAGGGAGCTAGAATGGATAATATAAATAGAAACATTGTTGCAATTACTTTGTCAGATAAGATTTTAATGTTTGATTCCTAATGAACAAATGATAGCTTAATCAGGAAGGTTGAACTTGCTTAAGGTACTTTTTTATGGATGGGGGATAATTTTCCCAAAGAAAAAAAATAAGAAAAAATCTACATGGTACAGAAATATTTGCTAAATATAGGCACAACATGGAGGAAACAATAAAATCATCTAAAAATTGGCACAGGAGCTATAATTATTCTAAGGTTGCTCCAATCAAACTTGAAAATCTCTCTTTCAAAAAGAAAAACAAAAGTTTCTCTTTTTAAATTTAGTAATGTATACAGGAGAAGGGGTTACTATCCCCTTGCTCCCGGCATTTTAGTAGCCTCTTACGACACCCATGGCTAACAGAGGAAGAACTCTGTTCCACTTTCCCATGGAGATAAGCAGAAATAAGCAAGAACAAGGACTAATAAGAAAATAGATGAAAACCCAGAGGGTTATGCATGTATATGCTTGTACATGCATGTATAGTGTGACCTAAGTGTAAGTAAAAGTAGCAAGAAGTACCTAAAATCTTGCACACTTTTGAGACAGAAAAAAGACACCAGCAATCCTACTGTCATGTAATACAATTACAGGCTTCCGTTTTACACTCACTTGGCAAGACAGTAGTACCTCCCTGGGCAGCTGCTGTTTACCAACCTACTACTTAGTACATACATGTAACTTGAAAATCTTTCCACCAAAAAAGGGGCTCTATTATAACCTATGGGGTAAATAGGCTCACCATACCTTTGATGAGTTTTGAGAGTTTTTCTGCTCCCAGAGCCCAGCCCTGGGTCAGGCATGAGTGTGTCATCTACTGAAGACATAATACATCTCATAAATCTCCAAGAGAATATAAACCAAGTTTTCCAATGGGCCTTGGCAAACAATATGATTTTCAATGAGGACAAACTTCAGTTACTCCATTATGGAAAAGTTGAGAAAATAATAGCAAGAACAGAAGATCTCACCCTCAAGTATCATAGAGTCACTATCACTTCTGCGAGGAAAATAACAGGATGGATAATGAGAACTTTCAAAACAAGGGATGCCATGCCAATGCTGATCCTCTAAGTCACTTGTTCTCTCTAGATGGAATGCTGCTGTACACTAACAGCCCCCATTCAAGGCAGTTAAAATTACATTTCTAGAGAATGTACAGAGAACCTTCACTGCACGTATTAGATCAGTCAAGCACCTTAATTACTGGGAATGTTTGAGAGTCCCTTGACCTGTACTCCCTGGGCAGGAAAGATACATCATAATCTACTCCTGGAAAATCCTAGAGGGACTGAGTTCTGCACACAGAAATTACTCCCTACAAAAACAAAAGACTAAGCAGATGGTGCAACATACCCCAAATGACAAATAGCAGTGCCATAAGTACACTAAGAGAAAACACAATAAGTGTCTGGGGCCCAAGACTGTTCAACAAGCTGTGGTTCATATGTTAGACTGCATGCAGCCAGCAGTAACAGCCTGGTTGATTAGGCCCTGATCAACCGCAAGGCCTGGTTGAGGACTGGACCACAGGGGCATTGACTCCTGGAACAACTTCCAGGTAGATTCCATTTACTGGCTCATATTAGGCAGGCCTAAGGCCTAACTTTCACCCAGCTATTTCCACTCACCCCTTAAAGTTGTACAATGTATTTCCTTCCATAATGCTACTTAGCTATTGCCAAACCAAAACTCTTCTAAATCCTTTCTAAATCTAAATTTATTAAATATGTATTCATTGTGATGAGTTCTATCTTGGTTAAATATATTCACCACTTTACTGACACCCCCTTTATTTCAATATTCACTACACAGTGTAATCCTGACAAAGGTAAATACAGTGGTCCCTCGGTTTTCGCCGAAAATTCGTTCCAGAATGCTGCTCAAGTGCCATTACCGAACGAATTTACTTCCTTAAGAAATAATGTCACGTAGGTTAGTCTATTTCAGACCCCCAAAAATACACTTGCAACAGCACTTATGAAAATACACTTACATAAATGTTCGAGTTTGGAGATGCACGAAAACCGAGGGACCACTGTATATGAACGATCTGAATGATGAGATGGCAGCCATTACAGTGTTACAAACAAGACAACAATTTGAAGGTAATGGAAGATGGAGTTAGCTTTAGCTACTTCATTACTTTAAGATGTAATTTGATACTTCAGCAAAATTCTGAAAATAAACTAAGTAAATACATGAATCTTAGGTAGTAGGTTGGTAAACAGCAACCGCCCAGGGAGGTACTACCGTCCTGCCAAGTGAGTGTCAAACGAAAGCCTGTAATTGTTTTACATGATGGTAGGATTGCTGGTGTCTTTTTTCTGTCTCATAAACATGCAAGATTTCAGGCATGTCTTGTTACTTCTACTTACACTTTGGTCACATTACACATTCATGTACAAGCATATATATATACTCCCCCCTCTGGGTTTTCTTCTATTTTCTTACTAGTTCTTGTTCTTATTTCCTCTTATCTCCATGGGGAAGTGGAACAGAATTCTTCCTCCGTAAGCCATGCGTGTCGTAAGAGTCGACTAAAATGCCGGGAGCAAGGGGCTAGTAACCCCTTCTCCTGTATACATTACTAAAGTTAAAAAGAGAAACTTTTGTTTTTCTCTTTGGGCCACCCCGCCTTGGTGGGAAGCGGCCGATTTGTTGAAAGAAGAAGAAATACATGAATGGGAATGGGTGGGTTTCAGTAGAACCTATGTGGCTGTACTATATTTTATGAAATGCTAAACCCATATGGGTCATTCAGCATAAAGAGCAATGGAGGCTTGATCCTCCATCTGCTAACTGCAGTTCAATCTCTGAGTGGTGTGTGTTAGAGAAAGTCATGCTGTACATCTAACCTCAATATAGTGACTCCAAAAGAATTTGAATGCCACATACAACACAGTATTTTAATTATCAAATGTGGTTCTACTGTCCCTCAAAAACCAGGGTAGATATATGCAGGATATATTTGGGAAAAAAAAAATCTTAAAAGTCAGTGGTCAACTTGCAAGATCAAGCAATACTTGAGCATATACAATGTATATGGCACAGAACCTTGACTGTAAAGAGGTTCTTCAGTTTAGATAACAAGTAGAGATACTGCTACTCAGTCAAAAAAGAGGTGCCTTGATGCCAGTGAGGGACTCTTCACACAAATAATCTACACTTAGGCAAGGGTTATTTGTGCACTGTTCCAGCCATGGTATTGTGACTTTTTTATTCTTTGAGGGGGCTCTTGATCTAAGGAACTGGAATTAATGTCCCCCTTCCTGGGATCAAACCTGAATGCCTCCCTTTTCCCAAGCACCATACAACTATGGGTTTAGTGTTGCCCACTAATTACAATAAATAAAACTACTGCCCTGTCATGTGAGACAGAAGCCTGTAACATATTGTACAGGCAGGATTACTGGTCTAATGAACATGTAAGAAAAATTGTTTGCAAAAACATCTCCAAACACTAAGGATGCTAATCAGTACAATGGGAAAAACTGGAAAAGTATGCAAGAATCAATGTAGCTGGAGTTTTCCAACCCTCTTATACCCGGACTGTTGCACTGTATTTGTAAATGATCCTAAACAGTAGTGTTTAGATATGTACCAAAATGCTAATACAGTGGTACCTCGATTTTCGTCAATAATTCATTCCAGAATGCTGTTCGAGCGCCGTTACCGAACAAATTTGTTCCCATAAGGACAAATGTAAATTAGAGTAGTCCGTTTCAGACCCCAAAAAATACACTTACAAAAGCACTTACAATAATACACTTACATAATTGTTCGAGCTGGGAGCTGTACGAAAACCGAGGTACCACGTATAGTGTTATAAAACCACTGGGACAGTCAGTAATATGCTACAATATTACAATATTTAATTTATCCACATATTTTTGCATCATTATTATTGCACAATTACAAGTACAGTGGTACCGCAGTTAACGATATTTTTTCGTTCCAGAATGCTGTTCAAGTGCCATTACCAAACGAATTTATCCCCATAAGGAATGATGTAAAATAGACTAGTCCTTTTAGACCCCCAAAAACACACTTACAAAAGCATTTAAAAAAATAAACTTACATAAAAGGGCGAGTTTGGGGACCATCGTTAACCGAGGTACCACTGTATTTACAAATGCCATTTCCATGCTCACATGCAAAAAACACAAATTTACTTGTCGTTATTCATGCCATTATTTTTTTCAACATGCTGGCCATCTCCCATTGAGGCAGGATGGCTCAACCACCCAAGGAGGTACTACTGTCCTGCCAAATGAGTGTAAGTATTTGTATCTGTTTTACATGATGGTAAGATTGCTGGTGTCTTTTTTCAAGCCACTCGGAGTCGGCGATTCGTCCCGGACGCGTACGCGTAGCCCGTGGCCCAGCTGGGCGCCCAGGCACTCAGTGTGCTATTGTTTACAAGCGAGCGACCACCACCCACGCATTCATACCAGTATATTGTCATTATTCCACTGTTTTTAGTGCTTGCAACTGCTAAATAAGCCACCATGGGCCCCAAGAAAGCTCCTAGTGCCAAGCTTGTGGTAAAGAGTGTAGCAGGGAGTGAAGCATTCATGCAGGGAGTATAGCATTCATGCAGGAAGTGTAGCATTAATACAGGGAGTGTAGCATTCATGCAGGGAGTGTAACATACATGCAGGGAGTGTAGCATTCATGCAGGGAGTGTAGCATTCATGCAGGGAGTGTAGCATTCATGCAGGGAGTGTAGCATTCATGCAGTGAGTGTAGCATTCATGCAGGGAGTGAAGCAGGGAGTGTAGCATTCATGCAGGGAGTGTAGCATTCATGTAGGGAATGAAGCATTCATGCAGGGAGTGTAGCATTCATGCAGGGAGTGTAGCATTCATGCAGGGAGTGAAGCAGAGATGCAGGGAGTGTAGCATTCATGCAGGGAGTGAAGCAGGGATGCAGAGAGTGTAGCATTCATGCAGGGAGTGTAGCATTCATGCAGGGAGTGTAGCATTCATGCAGAGAGTGTAGCATTCCTGCAGGGAGTGTAGCATTCATGCAGGGAGTGTAGCATTCATGCAGGGAGTGTAGCATTCATGCAGGGAGTGTAGCATTCATGCAGGGAGTGTAGCATTCATGCAGGGAGTGTAGCATTCATGCAGGGAGTGTAGCATTCATGCAGGGAGTGTAGCATTCATGCAGGGAGTGTAGCATTCATGCAGGGAGTTTAGCATTCATGTAGGGAGTGAAGCAGGGATGCAGGGAGTGTAGCATTCATGCAGGGAGTGTAACATTCATGCAGGGAGTGAAGCAGATATGCAGGGAGTGTAGCATTCATGCAGGAGTGTAGCATTCATGCAGGGAGTGTAGCATTCATGCAGGGAGTGTAGCATTCATGCAGGGAGTGTAGCATTCATGCAGGAGTGTAGCATTCATGCAGGGAGTGTAGCATTCATGCAGGGAGTGTAGCATTCATGCAGGGAGTGTAGCATTCATTCAGGGAGTGAAGCAGGGATGCAGGGAGTGTAGCATTCATGCAGGGAGTGTAGCATTCATGCAGGGAGTGAAGAAGGGATGCAGGGAGTGTAGCATTCATGCAGGGAGTGTAACATTCATGCAGGGAGTGAAGCAGGGATGCAGGGAGTGTAGCATTCATGCAGGGAGTGTAGCATTCATGCAGGGAGTGTAGCATTCAAAGAAAAAGGCCAGTAACCCCAGAAAAGAACTTGCCACCTGCAATGTTAATGGAAGGGGATTCCCCTTCCAAACACTAGCATACTACTCCATCCTCTCCCCTCCTCCCATCTTGCACACATCAACAACTCTTCAATAAATGTAAGTGACATGTTATTGTACTATTATTTCTTTATTTGTCATAAAATTGTGTGTAATTTAATGTCAAAAAGTTCTAAAAAATATTTTATTTTAATACTTTTGGATGTCTGGAACGGATTAATTTTATTTCCATTATTTCTTATGGGGAAATTAGAATCGGAAATCGACCAAACCGGTGATCGACGGGCCCTCTGGAACGGATTACCGGCGATAACTGGGGGTTGACTGTATTCTTCTTCTTTCAACAACTTTAGTAATGTATACAGGAGAAGGGGTTACATGCATATATACACATACCAATCTAAGTTTTCTTCTATTTTCTTAATAGTTCTTCTTCTTTATTTCCTCTTATCTCCATGGGGAAAGTGGAACAGAAATCTTCCTCTGTAAGCCATGCGTGTCGTAAGAAATGACTAAAATGCTGAGATCAAGGGGCTAGTAACCCCTTCTCCTATATAAATTACTAAATTTAGAAAGAAAAACTTTCATTTTTCTTTTTAGGTCACCTTACCTCGGTGGGATACGGACGGTGTATTGAAATAAAAGTGTTGGTGTCTTTTTTTCTGTCTCATAAACATGAAAGATAACAAGTACAGTATATCTTGCTACTTTTACTTACATTTAGGTCACACTACACATGCATGTACAGTGGTATCTTGACTTACAAGTGCACTTATGAGTTTTACGAGTTACGAGCAGTCGCTTGGTTGATTTTTTGCTTCAAGTTGCGAGCCAAAATCAGTTACAAGGGAGCTTCAGATACGCCGCCACTCGCAGGAGATACTGAGTAAATATCAAAAACCTCAATAATAACCAATGTGTAACATCCTTTCAATTTTGATACCACTGGTAGTGTCATCCTGGTTGGGTGGCCAGCTGGCTGGCTGATTTGCTTTAGCTGTCTCTATCTTCTTCTGTCTGTCTGTATCTATCTCTGTCTCTGTCAATCTGTGTCTCTATCTCACAGGTACACATAAATACAGTTATACATAGTATAAATTACCTAGGATAACCCAAAAAATCCAGACAGTGGTATACTATGCTTGTAGATATAAGGCATAATAAGCATGACTGGGGAGTAATACAAATTTTCATTTGTTCATTAATCAGACGTGACGACTCTGCATCATGTGTAACACCTGTTGGTTCATGAGCGGCTCTCTCTCTGAGACAAAGAGAGACAAGTAGAGAGACAGGAAGACAGAAACACAGGCAGACAGAAGACAGATAAGCAGAGACAGAGCTAGACAGATACAGAAACAAACAGATAGACAGACATGTTTATGTGTAACAGTGAAAAATAAAGCCAAGGCAGTGCACGATCATCAAATGTCACTCCACTATTGCACTGTCAGCAGTGGAGTGACACTCATCTTACACCGTGCTTCAAGGAGTTTCATATATATACTCCAGCATTTCTAAAACATTGCGGGACCTGGTGAAAAAGGCAAAAATCATTTCTTATTTATAAATACATTTTTAGAACATTAGAACATAAGAGAGAGATTTTGGGAAATGTTGAATGAGTGCGTGGGGAGTTTTGAACCACATGAGAGAGTACTTGTGGCTGGGGATCTTAATGCTAAAGTGGGTAAAAATGTTGTGGAGGGAGTAGTAGGTAAATTTGCGGTGCCAGGGGTAAATGTAAATGGTGAACCGTTAATTGAGCTATGTGTAGAAAGTGGTTTGGTAATAAGTAATACATATTTTATGAAAAAGAGGATAAATAAGTATACAAGGTATGATATAGCATGTAATGAAAGTAGTTTGTTGGATTATGTATTGGTGTATTAACCCTTTGGGGGTCGACAGGCCTTCTCAGGAAAGTGTTCCTGGGGTCGAAATTTTTTTGGAAAAACAAAAAATATTTTTTTCTTATGAAATGATAGAGAATCTTTTTCCGATCATAACGCCACCAAAATTATGAAATTTGATCGAAAACTAACGGAATTATGTTTTTGCAAAGTTAGCGGTAGCCATGACACTTACGCATCGGCGATTTTGCCCACTTTGAGCCCTATTTTCGACAAATTACAATGTGTCAGTCTCCTAAAATTATAGCTATTTCGCTAGAACTCCATTTCTTCTATCGATTGCGTACAAGAAACCGCCTATTTACCAATTTCATCTACCCAAAATAGTGGTCAGAAAATGAAAATTTTCCAATTTCACACAAATTTCAAACGATGCCAATTTCAAAATAGGGTCCAGAGTAAACAAGGCAGACATTCCTGGCACTAAAATAACATGTTCTCTGTTCATTAGTCACGTCTCCAGGCCCCTGTTCCATTACTTTTGCTTTTCATTTTGAATTTTTATTCTCACAAAAAATAGAAGATTTACTGTTATGTATATAACTGCATCATTGTAAAAATGGTATAAATAATATCAGAGCACTTGTCCATGAATATAAGACTCGCCAGTGTATGTGTATTGGAGGCATGGTGTGATTTGTTTACTCTTGAACATCGTCAAAAATCGAACATTTTCGCTACTTTGAGCTCAATTTCAAGGTACTTGTCATCTCTATTTCTGTAATATATCTTCCATTCTATCAAATGAGACCAAGAAAACGAGAATACATCAATAAAAACTATACGAAAATCGACTGCAAAGTCGCTGTTTTAATCGAAAAAAACGGTCAGTTTTTTTTCTCTCATTATGCAGTGTGTACTGCAGGATTTTTTTTATACTGCGCACACTGACCACACAGACCCATTCTTTCATATGTATGCCTACCAGACGTTTTCTGCTTAAATTGAGGCCGCTAGAATTTGGGCGTACTAGTACGGCACCAACCCCTGCTCGTAAAACGTACTAGTACGGCACCGACCCCCAAAGGGTTAAAAGGTTGATGGGTAGGCTTCAGGATGTACATGTTTATAGAGGGGCAATGGATATATCGGATCATTATTTAGTTCTAGCTACAGTTAGAGTAAAAGGTAGATGGGACAAAAAGAAAATGGCAACAGCAAGTAAGAGAGAGGTAAAAGTGTATAAACTAAGGGAGGAGGAAGTTAGGGTGAGATATAAGCAACTATTGGCAGAAAGGTGGGCTAGTGCAAGTAGGAGTAGTGGGGGGGTTGAAGAGAGTTGGGATAGTTTTAAAAATGCAGTATTAGAATGTGGGGCAGAGGTTTGTGGCTATAGGAGGGTGGGTGCAGGAGGAAAGAGGAGTGAGTGGTGGAATGAAGAAGTAAAAGGTGTGATAAAAGAGAAAAAGGTAGCTTATGAGAGGTTTTTACAAAACAGAAATGTTAATAGAAGAGCAGAGTATATGGAGAGTAAAAGAAAGGTGAAGAGAGTGGTGAGAGAGTGCAAAAGAAGAGCGGATGAAAGAATGGGAGAGGCTCTGTCAAGAAATTTTGCTGAAAACAAGAAAAAATTTTGTTGTGAGATAAACAACGTAAGAAAGCCTAGGGAACAAATGGATTTGTCAGTTAAAAACAGAGTAGGGGAGTTAGTAGATGGGGAGCTGGAGGTATTGGGTAGATGGCGGGAATATTTTGAGGAACTTTTAAATGTCGATGAAAAAAGGGAGGCGGTAATTTCATGTACTGGCCAGGGAGGTACAACATCGTTTAGGAGTGAAGAAGTGCAGGATGTGAGTGTGGGGGAGGTGCGTGAGGCATTACGTAGAATGAAAGGGGGTAAAGCAGCTGGAACTGACGGGATCATGACAGAAATGTTAAAAGCAGGGGAAGATATAGTGCTGGAGTGGTTGGTATTTTTGTTTAATAAATGTATGGAAGAGGGGAAGGTACCTAGGGATTGGCAGAGAGCATGTATAGTTCCTTTATATAAAGGGAAGGGGGATAAAAGAGAGTGTAAAAATTATAGGGGAAAAAGTTTACTGAGTTTCTTCCTCCGTAAGCCATGCGTGTCGTAAGAGGCGACTAAAATGCCGGGAGCAAGGGGCTAGTAACCCCTTCTCCTGTATATATTACTAAATGTAAAAGGAGAAACTTTCGTTTTTCCTTTTGGGCCACCCTGCCTCAGTGGGAAACGACCGACGTGTTGAAAGAAAGAAGAAGTTTACTGAGTATACCTGGTAAAGTGTATGGCAGGGTTATTATTGAAAGAACTAGAGGTAAGACAGAGAGTAGGATTGCAGATGAGCAAGGAGGCTTTAGAATGGGTAGGGGATGTGTAGATCAAGTGTTTACAGTGAAGCATATACAGTGGTACCTCGACTTACGATATTTTTTCATTCCAGAATGCTGTTCAAGTGCCATTACCAAACGAATTTATCCCCATAAGGAATGATGTAAAATAGACTAGTCCTTTTAGACCCCCAAAATTACACTTACAAAAGCATTTAAAAAAATAAACTTACATAAAAGGGTGCGTTTGGGGACCATCGTAAGTCGAGGTACCACTGTATGTGAACAGTATTTAGATAAAGGTAGAGAAGTTTTCATTGCATTTATGGATTTAGAAAAGGCATATGACAGAGTGGATAGGGGAGCAATGTGGCAAATGTTGCAAGTGTATGGAATAGGTAGCAAGTTACTGAAGGCTGTAAAGAGTTTTTATGAGGATAGTGAGGCTCAGGTTAGGGTGTGTAGGAGCGAGGGAGATTACTTCCCAGTAAAAGTAGGTCTTAGACAGGGATGTGTAATGTCACCATGGTTGTTTAATATATTTATAGATGGGGTTGTAAAAGAAGTAAATGCTAGGGTGTTGGGGAGAGGGGTGGGATTAAATTATGGGGAATTAAATGCAAAATGGGAGTTGACACAGTTACTTTTTGCTGATGATACTGTGCTTATGGGAGATTCTAAAGAAAAGTTGCAAAGGTTAGTGGACGAGTTTGGGAGAGTGTGTAAAGGTAGAAAGTTGAAAGTGAACATAAATAAGAGTAAGGTGATGAGGGTATCAAACGATTTAAATAAAGAAAAATTGGATATCACATTGGAGAGAGGGATTATGGAAGAAGTAAATGTTATCAGATATTTGGGAGTTGACGTGTCAGCGGATGGGTTTATGAAGGATGAGGTTAACCATAGAATTGATGAAGGAAAAAAGGTGAGTGGTGCGTTGAGGTATCTGTGGAGACAAAAAACGTTATCCATGGAGGCAAAGAAGTGAATCTACGAAAGTATAGTGGTACCAACACTCTTATATGGGTGTGAAGCATGGGTTGCAAATGCTGCAGCGAGGAGGAGGCTGGAGGCAGTGGAGATGTCCTGTCTAACGGCAATGTGTGGTGTAAATATTATGCAGAAAATTCGGAATGTGGAAATTAGGAGAAGGTGTGGAGTTACTAAAAGTATTTGTCAGAGGGCTGAAGAGGGGTTGTTGAGGTGGCTTGGTCATTTAGAGAGAATGGATCAAAGTAGAATGACTTGGAGAGCGTATAAATCTGTAGGGGAAGGAAGGCGGGGTAGGGATTTTGTGGGCGAGGGGCTTGGACTTCCAGCAAGCATGTGTGAGCGTGTTAGATAGGAGTGAATGGAGACGAATGGTTTTTGGGACATGACGATCTGTTGGAGTGTGAGCAGGGTAACATTTTGTGAAGGGATTCAGGGAAACCAGTTAATTGATTTAGTTGGACTTGAGTCCTGGAAATAGGAAGTACAATGCCTGCACTTTTAAGGAGGGGTCTGGGATAGTGACAGCTGGGAGGGACTATTCTCAGCTGTCGTATCTGAGCGCCTCTGCAAAGACAGTGATTATGTATGAGTGTGGTGAAAGTGGTGAATGATGATGAAAGTATTTTCTTTTTGGGGATTTTCTTTCTTTTTGGGTCACCCTGCCTCGGTGGGAGACGGCCGACTTGTTGAAAAAAAAAAAAAAGTTTACCGAGTCCTAGGTAGTAGGTTGGTAGACAGCAACCGCCCAGGGAGGTACTACCGTCCTGCCAAGTGAATGTAAAACGAAAGCCTGTAATTGTTTTACACGATGGTAGGATTGCTGGTGTCTCTTTTCTGTCTCATAAACATGCAAGATTTCAGGTACATTTTGCTACTTCTACTTACACTTAGGTCACACTACACATTCATGTACAAGCATATATATACACACCCCTCTGGGTTTTCTTCTATGTATTTTCTTACTAGTTATTGTTCTTATTTCCTCTTATCTCCATGGGGAAGTGGAACAGAATTCTTCCTCCGTAAGCCATGCGTGTCGTAAGAGGCGACTAAAATGCCGGGAGCAAGGGGCTAGTAACCCCTTCTCCTGTATATATTACTAAATGTAAAAGGAGAAACTTTCGTTTTTCCTTTTGGGCCACCCTGCCTCGGTGGGAAATGGCCGACGTGTTGAAAGAAAGAAGAAGTTTACTGAGTATACCAGGTATGGAGGGAGGGGGTAAAGGAGGTTTTGTGGGCAAGGGGCTTGGACTTCCAGCAAGCATGTGTGAGCGTGTTAGATAGGAGTGAATGGAGACGAATGGTTTTTGGGACCTGACGAGCTGTTGGAGTGTGAGCAGGGTAATATTTTGTGAAGGGATTCAGGGAAACCAGTTAACTGATTTAGTTGGACTTGAGTCCTGGAAATGGGAAGTACAATGCCTGCACTTTAAAGAGGAGGGTCTGGGATAGTGACAGTTGGGAGGGACTTATTTTCAGCTGTCATATCTGAGTGCCTCTGCAAAGACAGTGATTATGTATGAGTGAGGTGAAAGTGTTGAATGATGATGAAAGTATTTTCTTTTTGGGGATTTTCTTTCTTTCTGGGTCACCCTGCCTCGGTGGGAGACGGCCGACTTGTTGAAAAAAAAAAAAAAAGCAAACTGAGTTACGAGCTCGGTCACAGAACGAATTAAACTCATAAGTCAAGGTACCACTGTACATGTTTATGTATACACACTCGTTTAAGATTTTCTTTGAGTTTTTCTTAATAGTTCTTGTTCTTATTATTTTCCTTTCATCTCCATGAAGAAGTGGAATAAGAATTTTTCCTCCATAAGCCATGCGTGTTGTAAAAGTCAACTTAAGTGCCGGGAGCAATGGGCTAGTAACCCCTTTTCCCCTTTTCCCGTATAGCTTACTTAAAATAAAAAGAAGAAAACCATTATTATATTCACAAATTAAGCAGACTTAACTTACGTTTCGACTAGTCTGTTAATATCTGCCTGCACAGAGTCTTGTTTGTTGAGAATCTGTTGTCTTCGTTCTGCCACCAACTCCTTAGCATTTTCTATATAGCCTCTCTTTTTCCGAATGTCCATGAGGAATTGTCTGAGTCTGTCTCTGGTGAGACTGGCCATCTCCTCAGAAAACTTGTACTTATGCTCCCGGTGCTCAATAAGCTGACAATCTCTACACGTCAGTTGATCACAGGTCTGACAATATAGGTTCAGCTTCTCCTGCAACATTATAAATAATTAATGAAAATTAGCTAAAGGCCAAAACATGAGTATACTACAGCATGCTTGAATGGATCAATGTAACTGTGCAAGCATATTTTAAAAACATTTACTCAACACAGTGACGCTTCCATGTTCAGAGGTTACATTCATGGAGACGCTGAACATAGAATAATCAGCAGAAATTTTCTTAACAACCAAAGCAGGGGTATTTTAATGCAAATTTCCAAGAAAATTAAACAAAACTTATGTATATAGTTAAGAACAGTATACAGTAATTAAATGTGAGCCCACTAAACTTACACATGCACAACAAAAATCAATGGATTACATCTAAAAACAAAATTCAATTATGAATCCTATACTGTATTGTACAAGTATATCCTACAACACTAGTCTGTGATGTGCCTTTGGTTTGATATGGGAAGGAGGGTCTACAATAACATCTTATATGATTCATTTTTAACCCTTTCACTGTCTCCCATGTAGATCTACATTACTGACACCAATGTCACTTAAATAGATCTATGTTTTAATCATAGCAGTTTCAAATATGCTGCGAACAGTAAATTTTGGCCTAAACATAAAAGAATGGGTCTGTGCAGTGGGTGTACACAGTATAAAAAAATTAATCCTGCTCCACGCAGTGCATGATGGGAAAAGCAAACCTTTGAACTTATGTTTTATTTAAAATAGAATATCTGAGTTCTCTAGGATAGTTTTTATGGCTTTAATGACCAATTGATGGTATCAATCAATAGAATGGAAGACATAAGTGAAATAGAGATTTTTTTAGTTGGTTTCACACCAGAAGTAGCTTGAAATAGACCTGAAAGTAACAGAAATGGTTAATTTTTGGCGATTTTTCTGAGGAAGCGTGGGGCTGCCGCCCCCATCCTTCCAGTCTGTTTTATGGGTTTTTACTAGACCTGCTTCAATTATTGGGACATCCTAAACCATAAGCAATCATTCTTGGTTATATTTTATCTGAGAAATAGGGTAAAATTTAGATTTTTGGTATGACGATGGACTGAAAATGGAGAGGAAGTGTTATACAGGAGAGAGAGACCTGGGGATGTAATTAATGAAAGGCTGCTTTAGTGGCTGGAATTTTAGACTGTTTTTAAATTGGAATTTGTTGAATTTTGTGTAAAATTTCTCAAATTACTGAATTCTGTTCATTTTATAGGGTAGTTCTGATGGTTGAATGAGAAGTTTCCTGTAATCAATTTATAGAACAGAAGGCATACCAGTAAAATAGCTAGAAATTGGGTTGAAGTGAGCAATGGACTATTTTAAGCCATCTTGGCTTAATAATCCAAAATGTGAGAAATCGCCAATGTGTAAATTGTGTCGACTGCCAATTTTGTGCCTGCATAATTCTGTAAGTTTTGCATCACGTTCACATTTTTGGTGTCATTACCTTCAGAAAAAGATTCTCTATGATTTCAGAAGAAAAAATTACGATAATTTTTTTTTTAATCATGACACTGTCAGTATTTTTAATTTCAGATATTGTAACAGTGAAAGGGTTAATGAGGCAGACCAAAAAGCCATCAGAAGGCCTTGGTCAGCTCTACTCAGTGGATCTGAAATGAACAGAAATTTTCATAATTTTTTTTTTAACCCATCGGCCGTTTCCCACTGAGGCAGGGTGACCTAAAAGAAAGAAAATCCAAAAAAGAAAAAAAATCTTTCATTATCATTCAACACTTTCAACATCACTCATACATAATCATTGTCTTTGCAGAGGCGCCCAGATACGACAGTTTAGATAATCACTCCAAACTGCCAATATCCCAAAGTGCAGGCATTGTACAGTGGACCCACGGTTTACGTACTTAATTCGTACCAGAATGCTGTTCAAGTGCAGTTACCAAACGAACTTGTTCCCATAAGGAATAATGTAAATTAGATTAGTCCTTTTAGACCCCCAAAAATACTCTTACAAAAGCACTTACAAAAATACACTTACATAATTGTTCGAGTTTGGAGCAGTACGTAAACCGGGGATCCACTGTACTTCCCATTTCCCGGACTCGAGTCGGCTAACTGGTTTTCCTGATAAATAAAATACAACTACCAAATAAATAATACAGTGGACCCTCAGTTATCGGCCGTAATCCATTCCAGAAGCTCGGCCTAACACCGAAATGGCTGATAACCGAAATAATATTTCCCATAAGAATTAATGTAATACAATTACAGTGGACCCCCGGATTTCGTACTGCTCCCAACTTGAACAATTATGTAAGTGTATTTTTGTAAGTGATTTTGTAAGTATACTATATTTTTGGGGGTCTAAACGGACTAATCTAATTTACATTATTCTTTATGGGAACAAATTCGTTCAGTAACGGCACTCGAACAGCATTCTGGAACGAATTATGGCCGATAACTGGGGTTCCACTGTAATCCGTTCCAGACAAAAATATTAATAATAATAATAATATTTTTATTTCGATGCATGTTACAAGTGTACATTGTTATTGGTAGTTACAATTATAAAACTGTAATGCAAGGAGAGCCACTGGCATGCCATGGCATTAGGGGCAGCTTATTCTAAAGACTTATTCACTAAGTACTTAATGTTAGAGAAAATGATTGAGTTTATTCTAGTTATGTATTATTTCAAATTACAATATGATTATACATACTATTAAAAGACAATACTAGAGAAATTGGTTGAGTTTAATCTAGTTGTATATTTTATTTCAAGTTACGATATGTTGATGCTATACTAGTATAATAACAATACTAGAAAAATTTATTGAGTTTCTTCTAGTTATATATTTTATTTCAAATTAACAAAATGATGATACTATACTATTTTAAATGACAATATGATGATATGAAATTACAACAAGTGTTAAGGAGGATGACAATATAAAACTGAGATTATCTTAAGTAAAATAACATTGGGTTTGAAAGTTTGTTACAGTATGAGTATTTAGTATAGGGTGAGTAGGTGATTTTTGAGAAGAGTCTTGAATTGATTTTCCGACAAGGTTAACTTAATATTTACTGGTAATGAATTCCAGATTCTGGGGCTCTTTATGTGCATAGAATTTTTACATTGGTTAGTATGGACTCGGGGTATGTCAAATAGTGATCTGTGTCTTGTGTCATGGTCGTGGGACCTATTAAAGTTGTTGAGGAGAATTTTGAGCGGAGGGTTGATATTAGCATGTAGAGTTTTATGTATGTAGAAGGCACATGAATAGGTATGAATATTTTTTCGGTGAGTAGTTTTAAAGTTTTGAATATAGGTGAAGTATGCTGTCTAGAGTGGGAATTTGTTATCATCCTGACTGCAGCCTTTTGCTGGGTTATGAGTGGTCTAAGGTGATTTCATGTTGTTGAGCCCCATGCACAGATTCCATAGGTGAGATAAGGGTAGATAAGAGAATGATATAGTGCAATGAGAGCTGGTTGTGGCACATAATAGCGTATCTTAGATAATATACCTACTGTCTTTGAGATTTTCTTGGAAATTTGTTGTATGTGTGTTTGGAATTTAAGACTACTGTCAAGGTGGATTCCTAGGAATTTTCCCTCTGTGAGTCTTGTGATGGGTGAATCATTGAGCGTTATGTTAAGTGGAACATTTGTAGCTTTGTTTCCAAACTGAATGAAGTAGGTCTTGTCAGTATTGAGAGTAAGCTTATTTGTCTTCATCCATGTTGATATTTTCTGTAATTCGGCATTAACAGTGTTGGCTAGTATGACTGGATTTGGGTGAGAGAAGACATATGTTGTGTCATCTGCAAATAATATGGGTTTGAGTAGTTGTGATGCATTCGGTAGGTCGTTTATGTAAATGAGGAATAGGAGTGGCCCCAGGACACTTCCTTGAGGGACTCCGACTGTAATTTGTTGTGTGGAAGAGTTCTCTCCATTTGTGTACACGTACTGGCTTCTGTTGCTAAGGTACGACTTTAGGTAGTTGAGGGGGTGCCCCTAATATCATAGTGCACTAATTTTGTGAGCAATAAATCATGGTCGACTGTATCAAATGCTTTGCGTAGGTCTATGAAGATTCCCAGCGGAACTTCTTTCTTCTCAAGTGCGGTGTATATTAACTCTAACATGTGTGTTATAGCATCGTTTGTGCTCTTGTTAGTCCTGAATCCAAATTGACAGGGGTTGAGTACATTGTGTGAGACGAGGTAGGAATAGATCTGTCTATGAATTAATTTTTATTCAAGTCGGTTTGGTCACCTCCTTTGTGGATCGGGGTGACCCTAGCTATTTTGAGAATTGATGGGAAGGTAGAAGATTCAATGGATTTATTGAATAATGCTGCTATAATTGGTGACAGTACGTGTGAAGCTTTTTTGTACACAAAGGGTGGTAAGCTGTTTATGTCTCCTGCTTTGTTTTTAAGGGTGTTGATTATGAGCGAGACTTCAATCGAGTTGGTAGGAGCTAGGAATAATTTTTAAAAAAAATTTAACAATTAAACCAGTATTACATACCTTTATTAAAGACTAATGCTGGCTTCTGGAAGATAGGGAGGAGTTATTGTTTGGAAGGGGAATTTCCCTCCATAAGAACTTCAGGTAGCAAAGCCCTCTCTGGGGTTACTTCCCTTCTTTGTCTTTTAATGCCACTAGGACCAGCTTGAGAGTCACTCCACCAACTATACTCCCTGCATACCTGCTACACTCCCTGCATGCCTGCTACACTCTCTGCATGCCTGCTACACTCGCTGCATGCCTGCTACACTCCCTGCATGCCTGCTACACTCCCTGCATGCCTGCTACACTCCCTGCATGCCTGCTACACTCCCTGCATGCCTGCTACACTCCCTGCATGCCTGCTACACTCCCTGCATGCCTGCTACACTTCCTGAATGCCTGTTACACTCCCTGCATGCCTGCTACATTCCCTGGATGCCTGCTACACTCCCTGCATGCCTGCTACACTCCCTGCATGCCTGCTACACTCCCTGCATGCCTGCTGCTACACTCCTTGCCTCTATGCCTGCCTACCTTGAATTCTATTGTGTTTCTCACTTTCTTTACCAAAGGAACTTTACTAAGAACTTTCTTTGGTTACTTATTTTGCAGTTGCACTGAAAAAAAACACCAAAAACAATGAACTTTCTTTGGTTGCTTATTTTGCAGTTGCACTGAAAAAACCCACCAAAAACAATGGAAAACAAGCGAAATGTTTGGATGAATGAGCAGAAGCTTCCTCACACACCAAGAGACACAGCCAGACTGATGCGCAAGCGGCCCCAACCGGCGGACGGACGCATCCCATATGGCTGATCACCGAAATAACGGCTGATAACCAGAAGCTGAAAAACCAGCCTATAACCGAGTTGGCCGATAACAGGAATGGCCTATAACCGGGGGTCCCCTGTATTAGACATAAAATAATACCACTGCAACGCTGATTATAAGTGCAGGGTGTAATAAGACATTGCCATTAGTGAAGTTCCTCTCTCAAGACACAACAAGAACCTGTGACTTAGGATGATAAACAATTTATATATACTGAAGATTGAGACACTTATGCAACATATGGGAATCTTTATTAAGGAAACGTTTTGCCACACAGTGGCTTCATCAGCCCAATACAAAGCAGAAAGGTGAAAGGAGAGGAGTTTGAGGTAATCAGTCCCTTGGCCTGGAGTCGATGTGTTCAGTCCATCAATCTTGTAGAAAGTACAGCATAGGGCCGTAGAAGTGGCTTATATACTGTAGTCAGGTGAGGCAAAGCAGGAGATGGGATCATAGTGGTACCATCCACTAGTCGAAATAGGTCTTCGTCCAAAGGTTGGACAAGTATTGAAGAATTTCTTTTATCAACATCCCATGATGTTGCAGTGTCTGACAGATGTGATAAATGGTTTTGAAAACAGACAAGTTGAAGATTGAGACACTTATGCAACATATGGGAATCTTTATTAAGGAAACGTTTCACCACACAGTGGCTTCATCAGTCCAATACAAAGCAGAAAGGTGTAAGGAGAGAGGAGTTTGAGGTAATCAGTCCCTCGGCCTGGAGTCAATGTGTTCAGTCCATCAATCTTGTAGAAAGTACAGCATAGGGCCGTAGAAGTGGCTTATATACTGTAGTCAGGTGAGGCAAATCAGGAGGTTTATATACTGACTAGAGTATATAAGCCACTTCTACGGCCCTATGCTGTACTTTCTACAAGATTGATGGACTGAACACATCAACTCCAGGCCGAGGGACCATTTATCACACAAAAAATTTATATACTACAGCATAATATAAACATTATCACCAATTACCTCACATTTCAAACATGATGATGCAGAGTATGAAAACAATGAGTGTTGACTGTTATGCAACAAACTGCTAATTTAGTCCCATCTCTTAAACTTGGAATTTCAATGGTGATAAACTATATATAAATATTATCACCAGTTTCATCAGGAGATATAAATGCACTATATGTGTTGGCTGCTGATGCAGAAAAAATCTTATTTGTTCTCATTTATAAGGACTAAAGTATACATTGTACACTGACTTAATCCTGGGATAATGCTAAAGTCTGATTACACTGATCAACAAAGAATATAGAGATCATTTTTGGTGTGCCAAATAGACTGTCTGATACCAATTCAAAAACTGTTTTCAGTTTTTCGCTACCACAATAGTTTTCAAGATAAGACAGACCATAGCTGCTTAGATATGAGAAGAACGAAAATCTTAAAACAAGAACATACAAAAAATGTGAAGACCATCTTACAGAATGTAAGAAGCAGATTAAAAACTTATTAAGAATAATTTCACATGATATATAATTTAAAGAGTACAAAAAGTAAATGCAGCAAAGGCCAGTAAAATGACAAGGTGGGTAAGGAGAACTTTCAAAAAAAGTAAAAATAAAAGCCAATGATGGTACTATACAAATCACTTGTGCTCTCCTATCTAGAATATTGTTCTGTGCTCTTTCTCTCTCCTTTAACCACCAAATTAGAAGAAAAGACAATTACCTTTGTGTGTACATTACAGAAAAGTGACTTCTTGACCTGAGTCTTAGTCGTCGACGATGAATCAGAGTCCACCTCTCCCTTAGCCTTAATGATGTGATCTTTGGTAACCTTCACTCTCTTATGGGCCTGAAATTTAAAAGGATCAATCACTGGTAACTATGAATCTGTTTTCCCAAGGTCTAGTATGGGAGAAACTAAAGGTATTAAATCCATAAATGCAACAAATACTTCCTTAACTTTAACTAAATATTGTTCACTAATATGCTTCAATGTAAATACTTGGTCTACATATCCTTACCCTTCCTAAAACTTCCTTGTTCATCTGCGATCCTGTTCTCTGTCCTACCCATAATTCTTTCAGTAACTCTCCCATACACTTGACCTATGGTAGAGTTACTATTGAAAGAATTAATGTTAAGACAGAGAGCAGCATTGTAGATGAACAAGGAGGTTTTAGGAAGGCTAGAGGATGTGAAGACCAAGTGTTTACATTGAAACATAAAAGTGAAATATTTAGATAATGGTAAAGAAGTTTTTGTTGCATTTATGGATTTAGGAAAGGCATCTGATAGGGTGGATAGGGGAAGCAATGTGGCAGATGTTGCAAGTGTATGGAACAGGTGGTAGGTTACTTAAAGCAAATAAGTTTTTATGAGGATAATGAGGCTCAGGTTAGGGTATGTAGGAGAGAGGGAGATATTTTACAGTAGAAGTAGGCTTTAGCCAGGAATGCATGATCTGTTAGCTATGATTATTCCTGTCTATATTTGATCTACATTGTTCCTAGTTTAGTACAGTACATACTACTTAGGAAGCTTGTAACTTGAGTGTTGTCAGGTTGATTAAAATGGATATTGAAGTCACTAGCAATTATCAGATGATCTCTTCAAGTCTGTTGCTTAGATCTGAAATTTACCTGAAGATGATTTTGGGGTGGTCACAGCTCCCATGGCCTGGTTTCAGACCAGGCCTCTTGGTTGCTGGCCTGATCAACAAGGCAGTTGCTGAAACTACACCCAGTTCAAAATAGGCAGTTCCCTCTTAAGACAGAAGGGGCATTTAAAAGACTTGGTCCCTTTACGCTTCCTGAGTTATCTCTTAATGCACTCACTGAACGCCTGCTTTTCACTGGAAGTATTTTGCACCATCTACCAAGCCTCTTGCTCTAAGACAGTCGTTCACACTATGTAGTGTTTGGAATTTTCTATACAGCTCCAACTGTGATTAGTATTTCTGAATTATTATTAGTAAATTATGCAAACGTGTATTTTCCATTGCCATCACTTGTGTTTATAATATTCTTACATTACAGGATGCTTAACAAAATGTAAATTTCATCAATAAAATGTGAAACAGAACTAAAACAATACAAGGCAATCAAAATAATTCTATGAACTATGCTTTGAAATTTTATGTCAATTACAAGCTAGTTGTACTAACAAACAACTTTCAAATTTCCAGTCTTATACTAGTCTTACCTGTATGCACTGATCACAAAGCCACTCTGAACAGTCTGTACAAAGGCCTGTTGCCACTGCCTCGTCAGTACAAGAAGTGCAGGTAAAACTTTCTTCAGTTGCACTACTTGTCCCTCGCTCCCCACAACTCTGAGCCTCACACACAAACATATTGTCTAATATACTCTCCTGAGGGAAACCTTTTTTGCACATAGGGCAGTGGATGAGGGGATCCACTGAAAGTAAAAAAAGAAAAGGAAAAATTACCTTGGCATGCTAACTTTGAAAACATAACAGTAATAAATTTCTGTACAAAAATTACATTTGCAAACACAATACTATTTAGGGCATAATCTAGTACATAAGAATTTTAAGGATCTTTGAAGCCACCTGCAAAAATTTTTATGTGGTCATATTCAACAAAAGTATTTTGTAAACTAAAGAAACAAATATAAAATTTTCAAGTACAGTGGACCCCCGAGTAACGCAAAAACTTCATTCCAGAAGCCTGCTCAAGTGTAATTACCGAACGAATTTACTCCCTTAAGGAATAATGTCACGTAGGTTAGTCTATTTCAGACCCCCAAAAATACACTTCCACAAGCACATACAATATTATACTTACATAATTGTACGATTTCCGTGGTGTTCGTTACTCGGGGGTCCACTGTATAGTGTACATCCTAATTTTCACTACTAATGTATACTCTCTATTTTGGAAAATTCTTCATAATTCCATAAAAGGACAGCCTAAGAAGGAACTGGTTAGGGACTGATCTCCTGATATCACTTATATTAGTACTGCATTTTGATGTACATACCATTGCATAAGAATATATAAACTGCATTTACATGTATATAAATTATATTTCATAAGTACAGTGGTACCTCGAGTTACGATGGTCCCCAAAATCGCCCTTTTATGTAAGTTTATTTTTTTAAATGCTTTTTAAGTATATTTTTGGGGGTGTAAAAGGACTAGTCTATTTTACATTATTCCTTATGGGGATAAATTCGTTTGGTAATGGCACTTGAACAGCATTCTCGAACGAAAAAATATCATAACTCGAGGTACCACTGTATTAGTTATACAACAGAAAACAAGTCAGTTATGCTGTGCCAATATACAAGAAAAACTGAGACTGAATATACTATTTTTTTTTATTAACACATCGGCCGATTCCCACCAAGGCAGGGTGGCCCGAAAAAGAAAAACTTTCATCATCATTCACTCCATCACTGTCTTGCCAGAAGGGTGCTTTACACTACAGTTATAAAACTGCAACATTTACACCCCTCCTTCAGAGTGCGGCACTGTACTTCCCATCTCCAGAACTCAAGTCCGGCCTGCCGGTTTCCTGAATCCCTTCATAAATGTTACTTTGCTCACACTCCAACAGCACGTCAAGTATTAAAAACCATATGCCTCCATTCACTCCTATCAAATACGCTCACACATGCTTGCTGGAAATCCAAGCTCCTCGCACACAAAACTTCCTTTACCCCTCCCTCCAACCTTTCCTAGGCCGACCCCTACCCCGCCTTCCCTCCACTACAGATTTATACACTTCGAAGTCACTCTGTCTCGTTCCATTCTCTCTACATGTCCAAACCACCTCAACAACCCCTCCTCAGCTCTCTGGACAATCGTTTTGGTAATCCCGCACCTCCTCCTAATTTCCAAACTCCGAATTCTCTGCATTATATTCACACCACACATTGACCTCAGACATGACATCTCCACTGCCTCCAGCCTTCTCCTCGTTGCAACATTCATCACCCATGCTTCACACCCATATAAGAGCGTTGGTATAACTATACTCTCATACATTCCCCTCTTTACTTCCATGGACAAGGTTCTTTGTCTCCACAGACTCAAGTGCTCCACTCACCCTTTTCCCCTCATCAATTCTATGATTCACCTCATCCTTCATAGACCCATCCGCACATGTCCACTCCCAAATATCTGAATACATTCACCTCCTCCATACTCTCTCCTCCAATCTGATATCCAATCTTTCGTCACCTATTCTTTTTGTTATCCTCATCACCTTACTCTTTCCTATATTCACTTTCAATTTTCTTCTTTTACACACCCTACCAAATTCATCCACCAACCTCTGCAGCTTCTCTTCAGAATCTCCCAAAAGCACAGTGTCATCAGCAAAAAGCAACTGTGACAACTCCCACTTTGTATTTGCTTTTTATCTTTTTGCCCAACACCTCTTGCCAAGACCTCGCATTCACTTCTCTTACAACCCCATCTATAAATATATTGAACAACCACGGTGACATCACACATCCTTGTCTAAGGCCCACTTTACTGGGAAATAGTCCCCTTCCCTCCTACACACTCTAACCTGAGCCTCACTATCCTCATAAAAACTCTTCACTGCTTTCAGTAACCTTCCTCCTATTCCATACACCTGCAACATCTGCCACATTGCCCCTATCTACCCTATCATACGCCTTTTCCAAATCCATAAATGCCACAAAAACATCTTTACCCTTATCCAAATACTGTTCACCTATATGTTTCACTGTAAACACTTGGTCTACACACCCCTACCTTTCCTAAAGCCCCTTGTTCATCTGCTATCCTGCTTTCTGTTTTACTCTTAATTCTTTCAATAATAACTCTACCATACACTTTACCAGGTACACTCAACAGACTTATTCCCCTATAATTTTTGCACTCTCTTTTGTCCCCTTTGCCTTTATACAAAGGAACAATACACGCTCTCTGCCAATCCCTAGGTACCTTACCCTCTTCCATACATTTATTAAATAATAGCACCAACCACTCCAAAATTATATCCCCACCTGCTTTTAACATTTCTATCTTTATCCCATCAATCCCAGCTGCCTTACCCCTTTCATTCTACCCACTGCCTCACGAACTTTCCCTACACCCACAACTGGCTCTTCCACACTCCTACAAGATGTTATTCCTCCTTGCCCTACACACGAAATCACAGCTTCCCTGTCTTCATCAACATTTAACAAATCCTCAAAATATTCTCTCCATCTTCCCGATACCTCTAACTCTCCATTTAATAACTCTCCTCTCCTATTTTTAACTGTCAAATCCATTTGTTCTCTAGGCTTCCTCAACTTATTAATCTCATTCCAAAACTTTTCTTATTTTCAACAAAATTTGCTGATAACATCTCACCCACTCTCTCATCTGCTCTCTTTTACATTGCTTCACCACTCTTTAACCTCTCTTTTTCTCTCCATATACTCTTCCCTCCTTGCATCACTTCTACTTTGTAAAAACCTCTCATATGCTAATTTTTTCTCCTTACTACTCTCTTTACATCATCATTCCACCAATCGCTCCTCTTCCCTCCCGCACCCACTCGCCTGTAACCACAAACTTCTGCTGAACACTCTAACACTACATTTTTAAATCTACCCCATACATTTTCGACCCCATTGCCTACACTCTCACTAGCCCATCTATCCTCCAATAGTTGTTTATATCTTACCCTAACTGCCTCCTCTTTTAGTTTATAAACCTTCACCTCTCTTTTACTTACTGATTCTATTTTCCTTGTATCCCATCTACCTTTTACTCCCACTGTAGCTATAACTAAAAAGTGATCTGATATATCTGTAGCCCCTCTATAAACATGTACATCCTGAAGTCTACTCAACAGTCTTTTATCTATCAATACATAGTCCAACAAACTACTGTCATTACGCCCTACATCATATCTTGTATACTTATTTATCCTCTTTTTCTTAAAATATGTATTACCTATAACTAAACCCCTTTCTATACAAAGTTCAATCAAAGGGCTCCCATTATCATTTACACCTGGCACCCCAAACTTACCTACTACACCCTCTCTGCATGTTTCTCCCACTTTAGCATTTAGGTCCCCTACCACAATTACTCTCTCATTTGGTTCAAAAGTTCCTATACATTCGCTTAACATCTCCCAAAATCTCTCTCTCCTCTACACTCCTCTCTTCTCCAGGTGCATACACGCTTATTATGACCCACTTTTCGCATCCGACCCTTATTTTAATCCACATAATCCTTGAATTTACACATTTATATTCCCTCTTTTCCTTCCATAACTGATCCTTCAACATTATTGCTACCCCTTCCTTAGCTCTAACTCTCTCAGATACTCCTGACTTAATCCCATTTATTTCTCCCCACTGAAACTCGCCTACCCCCTTCAGCTTTGTTTCGCTTAGGGCCAGGACATCCAACTTCTTTTCATTCATAACATCGGCAATCATCTCTTTTTTATCATCCGCACTACATCCACGCACATTCAGACAACCCAATTTTATAAAGTTTTTCTTCTTCTCGTTTTTAGTAGATTTGTACAGGAGAAGGGGTTACTAGCCCATTGCTCCCGGCATCTTAGTCGCCTCATACGACACGCATGGCTTACGGAGGAAAGATTCTTTTCCACTTCCCCATGGACAATACTAGTACAGTATAAAAATCATAATGACAGTTAATATTATGCAGATAATTCTTAGTTTGGAGATTACGAGGAAGTGCGGAGTTCTTTCTTTCTTCTTTCAACATGTCGGACGCCTCCCTCCAAAGCAGGGTAGTCCAAAAGGAAAAACAAAAGTTTCTCCTTTTACATTTAGTAATACAGTGGTACCTCGAGTTACGATATTTTTTCGTTCGAGAATGCTGTTCAAGTGCCATTACCAAACGAATTTATCCCCATAAGGAATAATGTAAAATAGACTAGTCCTTTTACACCCCCAAAAATATACTTACAAAAGCATTTAAAAAAATAAACTTACATAAAAGGGCGGTTTTGGGGACCATCGTAACTCGAGGTACCACTGTATATACAGGAGAAGGGGTTACTAGCCCCTTGCTCCCAGCCTCTTGCGACATCCATGGCTTACGGAGGAAGAATTCTGTTCCACTTCCCCATGGAGATAAGAGGAAATAAGAACAAGAACTAGTAAGAAAATAGAAGAAAACCCAGAGGGGTGTGTATATATATATGCTTGTACATGAATGTGTAGTGTGACCTAAGTGTAAGTAGAAGTAACAAGACATACCTGAAATCTTGCATGTTTATGAGACAGAAAAAAGACACCAGCAATCCTACCATCATGTAAAACAAATACAGGCTTTCGTTTCACACTCACTTGGCAGGACGGTAGTACCTCCCTGGGCGGTTGCTGTCTACCAACCTACTACCATAAGGTGCAGAGTTACTAAAAGTATTATCCAGAGGGCTGAGAAAGCATTGAAGTGGTTTGGTCATTTAGAGAGAATGGAGCAAAATAGGATGACTTTGAGAGTGTATAAATCTGTAGTGGAGGGAAGGTGGGTGGTCCTAGGAAAGGATGGAAGGAAGGGGTAATGGAGGTTTTATGTGCAATGGGCTTGGACATACAGCAGGCCCATGTGTGAGCATGTCAGATAGGAGTTTAGTCAAATGATTTTTGGGACTTAACACGCTGTTGCAGTGTGAGCAGGGTAATATTTTGTGAAGGGATTCAGGGAAACCGGTTAGCTGTACTCGAGTCCTGGAGGTGAGAAATACTGTGCCTGAACTCTAAAGGAAAGGCTTGGGATATTTGCTGTTTAGAGGACATTTACTGCTAACCAGAACTGTTAAATCCTTTTCGCAAATCCGTAATATTAAGATCTACATTATTTAGTTTATATGTGGCATGGTTATTTTCCTGTCCAACATTTAGAACTTTGCATTTGTCTATATTAAACTGCATCTGCCACTTCTACGACCACTGCATCAGTCTATTCAAATCATCCTGGAGTGCTCTAATGTCCTCATTAGAATGAATTGGATGGCCTATTTTGGTGTCATCAGCAAATTTGCTTATACAGTATCGCCATTTATTCCCTCATCTATATTGTTTATGTAAATTGTGAACAACAAGGGGCCCAACACTGACCCCTGTGGAACACCGCTTGTGACGGTTCCCCATTCTGATTTCTCCCCATTTATGCAAACTCTCTGTTGCCTATTTGTCAACCATGCCTCTACCTAGGAAAAAAATTTCCTCCTATTCCGTGTGCCTGAAGTTTCCTCAATAGCCTCTGATGTGGAACTCTATCGAAAGCCTTACTGAAGTCCATATATACACATTATCATATTCAATACCATGATCTACCTCCTCAAATACCTTAGTGAAAAAGTTAGTAAATTCCTAAGGCAGGAACACCCCTTTGTAAAGCCGTGCTGAGATTCATTAATCAATTTATGCCTTTCAAGATGGCTATGAACTGCCTCTGCAATTACCGATTCCATAAATTTTCCCATTATGGAGGTAAGGCTTATTGGTCTATAGTTCAAAGCTAAGGACCTGTCACCTGCCTTGTAAATAGGTACAGTGGACCCCCGGATTACGTCATTATTTCTTTCCAGAATGCTGTTCAAGTGCCGTTACCAAACGAATTTGTTCCCATAAGGAATAATGTAAATCAGATTAGTCCTTTTAGACCCCCAAAAATACACTTACAAAAATACACTTACATAATTGTTCGAGTTTGGAGCATAACATAAACCGGGGGTCCACTGTATTACATTAGCCATTTTCCACTTGTCTGGCACTATGCCAGTTTGTAGTGATATAATGAACAGATTAGCCAAAGGAATGCTTAGTTCCCCTTTACATTCCTTTAAAACCCTTGCAAACAGTTCATCAGGGCCTGGGGATTTGTTAGGTTTTAATTTCTCTATTTGTCTGAGGACCATGTCACTAGTTACCTCAATCGTGCCTAGTTTATTATCATCCTGTTCTACATAATTTATAATTATTTATGTCATTCTCGTATTGTCTTTGGGCCTCCCTTCTCACCGGTGCATATTCATTTCTGGCTCTACAACTGCTCTCCTTATTCTCCTGGGTCCTTTGCCTTCTATACTTCTTCCAT
>WNWK01005671.1:10000-116473 GCA_009830355.1 Cherax destructor | reverse complement strand
ATTTTACAATGATGTTTTTAACATAAAAAATCTTCTATTTTTTAGAATATAAATTCAAAATGAAAAGCAAAAGTAATGTAAGGGGGGCCGGGAGACGGACTAATGAACAGAGAAGATTTTTTTTTTCCAGGAATGTCTGCCTTGTTAATTTGGACCTATTTTGAAAAAATTTAAAAAAATTTGGGGAAAATTTTCCAAATTGCCATTTTCTGACCACTATTTTGGGTAGTTGAAATTGGAAAAGGGGGTTTTTTCCCTTGTACTCAATCGGATAGACGAAAAGGGTTTTTTAGGAAATAGCTAAATTTTAGTAGATAAAATTTTTGGGGTTTGCCAAAAAAGGGTCGTGGGCAAACCCGAGGGAAAAATTTAAAAAAAATACCCCCTTCATGAAAGCAAATTCTGTTTTTTTGCCCAAATTTTAAAAATTTTTGGGGTTGTAAAAAAAAAGATTCTTATCATTTCATATGAAAAATTATTTTTTTTTTCCCAAAAAAATTTTTTCGACCCGAGAACTTTTTTCCCCGAGAAGGCCTGTGCCCCCCAAAAAAGGGGTTTAAAGGGCCCAAAAAAAGGCTTAAAAAAATTTTCAAGGGAAAGGGGAAAACCTAGTGTTGTAAGGCAGGGAGGGTGCCGTTGATCATTGGGCTAAAAAATTTGGTTTGACTTTAAAGAAAAAGGGGTGAGGCAAAAATTTTTTTAAACCCCCAAAAAAGGGGGTTTTAAAAACCCCTTTTTTTAAAAAAATTAAGACCAATCACGCAGGGGGAAAAGGCAATGGGGGGACACAACCCAAAAAAAAGGTAACTCTAATGTTGTGTGGAACCCCAGGGGGGATTTAAAAGTGAAGTTTTACTGGTGATCACCTGAAACCCCCATTTTTCAAGAAATACAGTGTTGAAAAGAGTAAATTGTGTGTGAGGGGGAAGCAAGAAAAAAAATTTTGGGGAAAATTTTTCCTGAAGGGGTTTTAATCAATGTTTCCCGGGGGAAGAAATTTTTAAAAAAAATTTTCCCCCAAGTGCCTCCTGGTAATAAAAAGGTTTCATCCCAATTTTTGGGGAAGACCAAATGTCTAGGATTTCAAATTTGTAAAGGAATTTCTTCCCCCCCAACACCCCCCCCTTACCCACCCCAGGACCAGCGGGTCTTTAAAAAACTTAAAACTGTACACCGCAATGTTTCAAAGGTGTTGAGGGGAAACCCAATGACCCCATTGCCCCTGATTCGAAGGATCTTTCAATTTTTTTGCATAGGCCTTATAGAAAAATTTTTGGGGCAGGAGTGACTTCCAGGAAAAATGAAACTTTTTTTTGGGGAAAAAAAGGGGGCCCAATTTTTTCCAAGAGAGGGTTTAAAAAGGGGGGTTTTTAAACCGGGGGAAGGGGTTTGGGAAAAGGTTTGGGGTTTTTGGGGGGAATTTTGAAGGGGGGGGGGAGTAGCCAGGAGGGGGAAAGGGTTTGGGGGGAGGACCAAAATAAAAAGTCAACCACTGAAGAGCAAAAAGGGGTTTTTTTTGCAACAATCAAAGCAGATTCGGAAATTGCTTCAATGGAGGAGGAAGAGAGATGTAAGGTGCCTTTTTTAGACATTAGGGGATTTGGGGAAAGTATAAGGTGCTTTTATTTGTGGAGGAACACCCCAAAAAATTTTGCAACCATCTCATCAAATGTTCAATGAAAAACTTTTTTTCCCCCTTTTTGGGGGTTTAAAAAGCCAGAAAAATTTTGGAAAAAAAAGTTTCAGGGGGCAGTGATTTTAAAATGGTCCTAGTGGGATTAAAAGACAAAGAAGGAAGTGCCCCCCGATGGGGATTTGGGGACCAGAACCCTTTTGGGGGGTTCCCCCCCAAAAAAGGGCCCCTTTCCCTTCCCCCCCTTCTTTCTGGGAACATCAGTCTTCAAAAAGGAAAAAATAGAGTTCATTCATTTGTGCATGAAACATCTTTTTAAAGGGCCCCCCAAAAAAAAAAATTTAAAACCCGGGTTTCTGGGGAAAAAATTAATTGAATTTCCCCTTATTTTTTGGGGGGGAAAAAAGT
Source organism: Cherax destructor (assembly GCA_009830355.1). Lineage (NCBI taxonomy): Eukaryota > Metazoa > Arthropoda > Malacostraca > Decapoda > Parastacidae > Cherax > Cherax destructor. The sequence goes on along the minus strand of WNWK01005671.1, from coordinate 114,432 downwards.
TTTTGGTTTTTGGATTTTGTTTTAGTTGATCCATCTGGGGAAAGATTAAACACAAAAAACCAAAAGGGGGGGGTGTACAGGAGAGGTTTTAGGGGTGATTAATACCAGATGAAAAGGGGTTTTTAGTGAAGGGGAAAAACTAGGGGTTTACTTTAACTGGTTTTTTAACCGGTTTTTTGGGGAAATTTTGGGATTTTCCCAAAATTTTAAAAACCTTTTTTCTTTTTTGGGGAGTTTTGAAGGGTTTAATGGGGAGCTTCTTCCCCAATCAAAAGAATTTTAAGAACAGCAATAGGTTTAAAGGGGGGAAATCAAAACTGCACCCACTCCATCTTTTAGGGGGTAACCTAAGTTTTTTCCCCCCCATAAGATAACTATTTTTTTTTTTTTTTAAAATTTAGCAGTGAAAGTTTTTTAAACCCAAAAATTGGGGGGGGGAAATTTTTAAAAAAAATTGAGCCCCTTCCCCGATCAATCACAACTTTAGGGGAAAATCTATGATAGAAAGAAATGTTGTCTATGTTTCCTAGTAGCTTTAGACAACCCCTTTTGTCCATCCATGATCATTAAACAGAACAATGAAACTAGAAAAAAAGAGAAACACTGTCTTAAATTTCCTTTCCAAACTTTTTTATGTGAATTTTTCCAGCCAAAATTTTTTTTTAAAACGCCCCCCTTTTCCCGGGGGAGGGGGACCCAAAAAGAAAAAAAACCCCCTTTTTTATATTCAAAAATTTCAAAAACCCCCAAAAATTTTTTGCAGAGGGCCAGAAAAACAGTTTGAATCCCCCCAAACGACAAAACCCCCAAAACCCCCCCCTTTTTTAAAGGGGGCATTGTTTTTTCCCCCCCCCAAAACCCAAGGGGGGCTAACGGGCCCCCTGAACCCCTTCCTTTACCCTGCTCACACTCCAACAGCCCATCAGGTCCCAAACTTTTTCCCCCCCTTCCCATCTAACACATTTTACGAGGGAAGCATGAAAGGCATTATTAAATTTTTTATTATTATAGGGATGTGAAGCATGGGGGGGGAATGTTGCAAAAGGAGAAGGCCGGAGGCAGTGGAGATGTCGGTCTGAGGGCAATGTGTGGTGTGAATATAATGCAGAGAATTCGTATTTTGGGGAAATTTTAGAAGGTGTGGAGTTACTAAAAGCATTATCCAGGGCTGAGGAGGGATTGTTGAGGTTGTTCAGACATTTAGAGAGGATGGCACTAAATAGAATGACTTGGAGAGCATATAAATCTGTATTGGAAGCTGAAGGTGGGTAGAGGTCATCTAGGGAAAGGTTAAGGAGGGGGTAAATGTTTTGTGTGTGAGGCTTGGACTCAGCAAGCATGCGTGAGTGTGTTAGATAGAGTGAGTGGAGACAAATGATTTCTGTGACTTGACGTGCTGTTGGAGGAGCAAGGTGTAACATTTATGAAGGGATTCAGGGAAATCGAGTGCCAATGGATCATGGTTCTGAGGTGTAAATATGTCCACCTGAAGGAGGGATGTTGATGTTGCAGTTTTATAACTGTAGTGTGACACCTCTGGCAAGACAGTGATGGAACGAGGATGATGAAAGTAAGTTTCTTTTTTTTAAGTCACCCAGCCTTATGGGAGTTAATCAATTGGAAAATAAAAAAAAACATAAGAATTTTCTTCACACTGAAAATTATAAAAATGGAAATCACATCATAAAAAATAAAAGGAACAATACATACCATGATTGGAATAATAAACAAATAACCCACACGACAATGTTGCCCTAACTTGGACCATTAACTTAGTCACAGAGTGTGATTAGCTTAATAGTTCAAGTGGGACCAAAATATCATCATAAGTTTCTTTCACAGAAAAAGAAGGCATCGCTGATCAGGTATTAGCCTTCGACTGATATTCACTGAGAAGATAGTAATCTCACTTCTTATTGCCTACAGGAATGGTTGGATCTGTTGACACGTCTTAACTTGTCTACTAGTCCTGACAGAAGTTCCTTCTGTCGTCCACTGACTGACAGTGTCTTCATACTCCACACCACTAGAGAATACAAAAGAATGCTCCTCTCTTCTCAACCTTCAATCTACTCTTTTCTAAATACAGGAGTCATATGAAAGAGAAAATATAGATCCACAACATGTTTACGTTTTAAGTGTTCGTTGACAGCATCATGTGGGATTTCAGTTCACAGGAAGGATTGGACGGACAACACCACAATAACACCATAACAGCAAACCAACGCTCACAACTGATGAGCGCACAACCTGGTGGGAATAAATGAAAACATCAGTGGTCTGAACGCATCCTAAACAGACAAGTCCCCAGGGCACAGACAGTGCTGGTTACCTGTGTGCCAGGTGTGGGTATGCTAGGTGTGTGCAGCTTAGGTGCCAGGTGTGCTGCACGCTAGGTGCATGCCAGTGTGTGTGCCAGGTGTGCATGCCAGGTGTGCATGCTAGGTGTGCATGCTAAAAACATGCTAGGTGTGTGTGTGCTAGGTGTGCATACAGGTGTACTTTAGGTGTGCATGCTAGGTGTGTGTGCTAGGTGTGCATGCTAGGTGTACACTGTACACCACCAAAAGATGGTAAATTCATCACAAGTATTAAACTCATTCAATACAGTAATCATGGATCATAAACGAACTAATTTTTCTGTCCCATTATGAAATATTGTACACTGTTCTGATAATGTAAGAACATAAGAAAGAACACTGCGGCAGGCCTACTGGCCCATGCTTATGACAGAGGGACATCATGAACACTGTATGCACACCTCTGTGACAATAACAATGCCATTAATAAGTTCAACACAGCTACACAGCCGCACGCATAATATGAATGAGTTGTGAAGAATTAGACACACATGCAAATATTCTGGGGTATTGCCTGGCTGGCAAAGCTCTCACTTCAGACACACTGAGAGTCCATCTATTCCTGTAGAAATGTACCTACATACCTAGCAGTATGTAGGCACTATTATTAGAGGTTCACTATGTCAGGCATCCTGGGACAAGACTGAAGAACCACAATGGAAATAAGACAGACAGCCCCGCATGACTCACTGCTTTCCTGATTATCCTGGATGCATATTAACCTCCCAGGTTAAAATCCAGGAAATGAGATCTTATCTTCCATGGACTACTGTTACCTTCTGTCGTGCTTTATTTCCCTCCTATCTGTTGCTGTCTTAGCACGCTGCATAGTTTTTTTTGACGTCAGCATCAGAGTGCGAAAGATCTAGAGCTAAAGATTTCCATCGAATGGCTTGTTCTGCAACATTGTTAATAAGTTCCCAATCTTATAATAATAAGGTCATTTTTCCACTATAATCTACTCCTCCATACTCACTAATATTTGGTTTTCTCTGAGCCTTGTAGGTAGTTTCATGATCTTACTTAACCCTTCAGGGGTTATTGATTCACTAGTACAAGATAAACCTTAGCTTCTCAGCCAGCGCGAAAATGTTGTGGTAGGCCTAGTGGTGGTAGGTCAGCCCGCGTGGTCAGCATGGGAAAAACTGGAGCCAGGCAGCTAGGAATATGTTAGTACATTTATCATGCCCATGTAAAAACTCCTCACCCTCGCAATTGGGACACTTGTTCCCCAGCACAGTTGTCAGCGATGGAGTGCCAGTAGACAGAGTCAAAGGTTTTGAGGCAGCTGTGACCGAAACTAACAGACTAATGGAATACTGTAATATTGGAGGAAACCCAGACGACCTAGTCCCCCACCTCCGTGCTGTGTGGCATCTTGTCTTATTTCAATTAAAATATACAGAACTAAAGAGAAAACCAAAAAAAAATAGTTTACTTCAGCATCCCAGACTCTGAAGGATAATGTCACATAGTGATAGTGAATATGAACCCAAGCTCTTCAAAACAGTTCCAGTAAGAGTGGTGGAAATTTTCCCGTAAAAGGGGTTTGGGGATATACAAACGGTATATGCGTTTTTTGGGGAAAGCCCCAAAGTTTTCCAAAGGGGGGAAAGGGGGGGATTTTGAGTACACCCCCTTTGGGGAAAAAACAGGAAGTGATAGTGAAATGAAAAAATGAAAAAGGGTTTAAAATTAAAAAGAGAAATGCGGCATTTTGTTAGTGGTAGTGGTGGTGGTCCCCCAAAAGGGTGGGCCCGGGGAGTGGCCCCCGGGGGCCCCCCCGATTTTAGTCAGCTCAGCTGGCCCCAAACCCAAACCCCCCCCCCAAACCCCCAAAACCCCCCAAAAACCCAAAAAACCCCCAAAAACCCCCAAAACCCCCCCCAAAACCCCCCCAAAAACCCAAACCCCCCTTCCACAACCCCCACAACCCCCCTTTAAAAATCCAGCCCCCCCCGGGAAGACCGCACCGGGGGTTCAAGAAGCTGACAATTTTATTAAAAAACCCCTCCTTTTTAAAAATCAATGTGGAAACCCCCTTTTTCCAATTGGGGGAAAAATGCCAGTGAACGGGGAAAGTTTTAATTATTTTTTGATAAACCCCTTTTTTGGAAAATTTATTATTTTTTGGGGGAAAAAAAAGTTTCAAGTACAATAAAAAATATTTTCACCAACATCAGCCAAAAGGGTGGAAAGAGGCAACTGTTTGAGGTACTTGTTCTTTGCCACAATAATCCCTTTGCCTAGGTTTATAAGCAAGGTCAAACCAAAATTTCGACAGACCGTATTAACACCGGGGTTTTATGATAAAAAATCAGTAAAACCCTTTGTGTTACTGCTGAGGATGCTACATTTTTTAGAAAAAACCACCCCTGACAGAAACAAAAATTTTTATAAGATTAGAAATGTTTTCTGTATCTGAAAGAGAAATTCAATATTTTTTTTTCCCCTTTCCCAAAATTTGTTATTGACAAAAAACCCCCATTCTGTTCAAAGGTAGACTGTCTTTTGGGTTTTATATCCCAAGGGAAGAGGAAACGCTTTGGTATAAAGTTGTTTGTGCTTTGTGTTTGGGGTTCCGGGGTTTTTGTTTTGGGGTATTATTGTGTGCCCCCAAATTAACATTGCAAGATCCGGGGGGTTTTTGGGGGGGATCTGGGGTTTATGTGGTTAGAAAAATGATGGAACCATATTTTGGGGGGGCATATTTTTATACTGATAACTGGTACACAAGCCTTCCTCAGTGATTTTTTAAAAGGAACTTGACAGATTTTGGGGACAGGGGGAAAACGAAGATATGCCGGTTAAAAGCAGGCACCCGAGGTCAGGTGCGGGGGTTTTCCCAAAGAATCGGCATTTTTTGGGGAAAGAAAAAAGAGATGTCACTGTTTTACCTATTCCCCCCAACAAATGACAGACCCCGGCGGGGGGAGTAGAGAGACCGGAACCCTTTCCCCCAAAAACCCGCAGCTGTGATTGACTACACCCCCAAAATCATTGGTGGACAAATGTGAAGGGCAATTTTTGGGTTGTGTTCCAAGAGTTACAAGTGGTACATAAAACTCTTTTTCACATTCGGGGCATTACCATGCTCAATGTTTTTTAATATCTATGTTGAAGCCCCCAAAAAAAAACCCCCATTTTGGGGAAATTTTTTTTGTCTGTCATCAGACAAATAATATTAAAAAAAAGGAGCAACACCCCCAATAGAAACACGCCAAACACCAATTTTAAAAAACCTCCCCCCTGCCTGAGGCTTGGTGGTGAAACTTAAAAAAAATTTTTTGCCATTTTTGCAAGAAAAAAAAAGGGGGAAAGAAGAGGTGTTTTGTCTGTAAAAAACAAAAAAAAGCCCACAACAACGCAAAGACACTGTTTTGTGTGGAATGTGAAAAACCATTGGATGGAACCAATGTTTGAGATTTCCCCGGTTTTTCAGAATTGAAACATGTCCAGTGACTCCATGTATGTATATATTATATGACTGAAAAAATAAAAACTAATATTTGTTATTGTAAAAATTTGTAAATACATTGTGTAAACAAATTAGTGAAAGAAATTTTTTAATATTTTGAATAAAAGAGGAATATTTGAAAAAAAGAAATTATATTGGTCTAAAGGCCCTAAAAAGTTATTTGCAACAAAAAAAAATCAAAAAAAACAAGTCCAAGAAAAAAAAAAAAATTATGGAGGGAGTCGACGATGTTGCCGGCCCCCGGGTTTAATTTTCACAATTTCCCCAAAACTCTATATCTCGGGGAGTATTGATCGAAAAAAAGTTTTTTTTTGCCTATTAGATTTAAAAAAAAAATATCATTTCATTTAAAAAAAAAATTTTTTTTTTTTTTTTTAAATTCAGGGGCCCTGAGAACAGACGGGGCCCCCCTTTGGGCCCTAAAAGGGGTTTAAATTTTTATGGATAACTTAACAAATATTTGATGAAAATTTGGGGTTTTTGAGAGGTCTGGACCTCCCCTTTTCAAAAAAAAAAAATGTGGGTGAAAATTTGGGCAAGGTGGGGTTATAGGGGAAAAAAAGACCATGTTACGTATCATTCAATTTTAAGAATTTGTAATCGACTGGGGCCCCGTAATATTTTCCCCTAAAACAAAGATATTAACAAGCAAAAACATCCCCCCCCCATCTATTTGCAGGGTGAAAAATTAGCTTTAAAAAATTACAGATATCTTGGTGTGATGTACCCTTTAACAAACCCAAATTTTTTCCCAAAAACTAAAAAAAATTTTTGAAAGACAGACTAAATGTTTAAAATTTTTGGCTACAACCCCAACTATGGTACTAATGTGAAAACCCGGGGGGAATGGGGTACATAGCCTATGTTAGGCCCCAAAATGATTATGTTTTTTTCCCCTTTTGGGGTTTTTAAAAAAGTTCCCTCCAACCCCTTTAAGTTAATGAAAAAAGAAGTTTTCAGAATTTTTTTCCGTCCCAAATCTACAAAAGGTTCTTAAAAAAGGGGGGAAGGAGCTTGGTATTACTGGTATCATGATAGGATTGTTGAGAAAACTGAATTTTTTGGTATTAGAATGTTAAGAAATGAACCAGACACTGTCACAATGAATCTTTTTTTTAAAAATTTTTTAAAGAATACACACAGATCAAAAAAGGTTTTTAAAAAAATGCAATTACATTAAGTTTTACAACCCGCATGACTTGTATCACTGTAGACAAAAAGAGCATTTCACCCCCCCATGGGGAAAAAGTGTTCATTTAATATTACATACCTGAAAGTCCCTTCCAAGAAAAACATTGCAGTAATCCCTTCCTTAACCCTTTTTTTGTTTTGACGTTTAAAACGTCCATGAGCCAATGTTTGACGATTTATACGCCTTTGGGGCCCAAATCAACAGGAGAAAGCTGGTAGGCCCACATGTGAGAGAATTGGGGGGGCCAAAAAATGTGCCAGTATAAAAAAAAAACCCCAGTAAGCAGTACATAATGGAAAAAAAAATGACCGTTTTTTTTTTAATTTTAAAAAAACCCTCTTTGAGGGTGGGATTTTCGTATAGTATTTATGGTTGTATTCTCTTTTTTTTTTTGGGCTCATTTGATAGAATGGGAAAAAATTTTACAGGAATAGAGATGATTTTTTATTAGTTTCATAAAGTAAAAAGATCTTTTAAATTGAGTCAAAAGGGGAAAAGTTTTGATTTTTCCCAAAGTTCAAAATAAAAATTACACCCCCGCGTCCAATACACATCAACTGGGGGAAAGTTTCCCTTTTTTAAAAAATTTTCAAACAAAAATGCCCCCTAAACCCAAAAAAAGAAGTTTTTTAATTTTTTGGGGGAAAGGTTTTTACCCAAATAAATTTTTTAAATTAAGGTTTTTTAAAATTTTTTAAATTACAAATCTTCTATTTTTTTTGGGGAAAAAAAAATCAAAAAAGAAAGCAAGAGTAATGGGAAGAGGGGCCCCAAAGAAAAGGGCTAATGAAAAAGATAACATCTTATTTTAAAATTAGGAAGTCTGATTGTTTATTCTGGACCCTATTTTGAAATTGACATCTTTTTTTTTGCATGAAATTGGCAAATTGCCATTTTCTGACCACTTTATTGGGTAGTTGAAATCGGTAAATTGGTGATTTCTTGTACTCAATCGATAGAACAAATGGAGTTCTAAAGAAATAGCTATGAGTTTGGTTGACTGTCCCAATGGAATTGGCCGAAAATAGGGCACAAAGACGGCGAAATCGCTGATGCGTCTATATCACTGACATTGTTAACGTTGTGAGAGCGTAATTCCGTAAGTTTTCAATCAAATTTCATACTTTTGGTGTCATTACCATCGGGAAATGATTCTCTATCATTTCATAAAAAAATAATTTTTTTTTTTTCCCAAAATTTTCCGACATAGAATGACAGTTTCAGAATGGGGCCTCAGACAGTCAAAGGGTTAAAGGGTTAATACTAAAAGGTATTCAAAATTCAGTATGGTATGGTCACTATCACCTGAGGAAAAGAGGATGATTCATATTTCTTCCTCACCTAAGCTAGATGTAGGTGTAAAAAATACTATCATGCTGGCTCATATTTATGCTCATGTTTATCTTTTTTTTTTTATTTTTTTTTTTTATTAACACATAGGCCGTTTCCCACCAAGGCAGGGTGGCCCGACAAAGAAAAATTTTCATCATCATTCACTCCATAACTGTCTTGCCAGAGGCGTGCTTACACTACAGCTACAAAACTGCAACATTAACACCCCCTCCTTCAGAGTGCCGGCACCGTACTTCCCATCTCCAGGAATCAAGTCCGGCCTGCCGGTTTCCCTGAAACCCTTCATAAATGTTACCTTGCGTACACTCCAACAGCACGTCAAGTTCTAAAAACCATTTGTGTCCATTCGCTCCTATCTAACACGCTCACACATGCTTGCTGGAAGTCCAAGCCCCTCGCAAGCAAGATTGTCAACCACCTAGATACCCATCAATTACACAACCCAGGGAAACACGGGTTTAGAGCAGGTCGCTCCTGCCTGTCCCAGCTACTGGACCACTATGACAAGGTCCTGGATGTTATAAAGGATAAACAAAATGCAGATGTAGTACGCAGACTTTGTGAAAGCCTTTGAGAAGTGCGACCATGGTGTAATAGTGCACAAAATGCATGATAAAGGAATAAGAAGAAAAGGTGGTAGATGGATCTATAACTTCCTAACAAACAGAACACAAAGAGTAATAGTAAACAGAGTAAAATCTGAGGCAGCTACAGTGAAAAGCTCTGTTCCACAAGGCACAGTACAGTGGACCCCCGGTTTTCGTGATGCTCCAAACTCGAACAATTATGTAAGTGTATTTTTGTAAGTGCTTTTGTAAGTGTATATTTGGGGGTCTAAAAGGACTAGTCTAATTTACATTATTCCTTATGGGAACAAATCCGTTTGGCAACGGCACTTGAACAGCATTCTGGAATGAATAAATCATGAACACCGGGGGTCCACTGTACTTGTTCCCATCCTATTCCTCATCCTCATATCTAACATAGACAGAGATGTAAGCCATAGCTCAGTGTCTTCCTTTGCAGATGACACCCAAATTGCCATGACAGTGTCCTTCATTGAAGACACCGCAAGACTCCAAGCAGACAACCAAATCTTCAAATGGGCCACTCAAAACCACATGAAGTTCAATGAAGAGAAATTTCAACTACTCAGATATGAAAAACTTGAGGAAATTTAAACTATCAGGGTATACAACAAATTCTAACCATACAATAGAGCAAAAAAGTAATGTGAAGGACCTGGGAGTGATAATGTCAGAGAATCTCACCTTAACTTGTGTCATTATAGAGTAAGAGTTAGGATTAGTCTGCCCAAAATGTGTAGGCATGCTAGTGTCCTTTGTAATAAATATTTTATAATATGTAAACCACACATTGCAAGCTTTGCAAGGAAATAAACATTTTCATTTTCATTTCATTTTCAAAGACCACAACAATGTATCTACAACATCTAATAGAAGAATGATAGGATGGATAAAGAGAACCTTCAAAACTAGGGATGCCAAGCCCATGATGATTCTCTTCAAATCACTTGTTCTCTCTAGGCTGGAATACTGCTGTACACTAACTGCCCCCTTCAAGGTAGGCAAAATTGCTGACCTGGAGAGTGTACAAAGGACTTTTACAGCACACACAAGTAAGGTAAAGCACCTAAATTACTGGGAACGGTTGAAGTCGCTTGATTCGTATTTCCTGGAATGCAGGCGAGAAAGATACATGATAATATACACTTGGAAAATCCTAGAGGGATTGGTACCAAACTTGCACACTAAAATCACTCTCTATGAAAGCAAAAGACTCGGCAGGAGATGCAACATTTCCCCAATGAAAAGCAGGGTGCCATGAGTACACTGAGAGACAACACAATAAGTGTCAGGGGTCCAAGACTGTTCGACTGCCTCCCAGCATACATAAGAGGGATTACCAATAGACCCCTGGCTGACTTCAAGAAGGCACTGGACAGGCACCTAAAGTCAGTACCTGACCAGCTGGGCTGTGGTTCGTACATCAGTTTGTGTGCGGCCAGCAGTAACAGCCTGGGTGATCAGACCCTGATCCACCACGAGGCCTGGTCTCAGACCGATCCATGGGGGCGATGACCCCTCAAACCCTCTCCAGGTACAGGTAACAGGTATGTATCTATTTATCTCTCTCCCTCCCCCTTCCCCTCTCTCTCTTGTATTGACATGCTGTCCAAGTTTTCCCTACCCACCTCCAACATATCTCCAAGTTTATAGTCCCAATGTGGATCCCAGTTCTCTCAATCTATTTCATCTTGGTTGAAATCCCCTATGACTGATAGCTTTGCTTTAGCCCTATGAACTATCCTTGCTACTTCTCTTAACTCTTTGAGGTCCAGAGCCCTAATCTCAGAATGACAGCCAGGGTCAAAGAATTAAAAAAAAAAAAAAAAAAAAAAACTTATAGAATTAAAGATAATATTTTTCTAGAGGTAATAAAACAAAAACAAAAAAATCCAATCAGTACTTACTGAGAAATAGGGGTGTGAAGTTGACCCTCAATGATTTCGTGGCGGCAACATCGGCAACTTCTGTATTTTACTTTTTTCTTTTCTTTTATATTTTTTCCAGTAACTTTTGTGACCCATGAGACCAATATAATGCATAATGTATATATGTGCACTTGTTATATTCAACACAATAACCACACTAATATTTTCATCATTATATTGTTTACAAAACTTGTTTACACCAAAAAACATGGACAAATGTTGTATATTAGTAATGTTCTATTATGTATTTACATATGTACAGTCACTGGGCATGTTCCTAGAAGTGCTGCAGTCTGTGGAAGTCTTTGAAACAAGGTGTCATGCACAGTGGTGTCTTACAATCCTCATACATAAACCGAGTGTCTTTGTGGCCATCATTTTGTATGTGAACAGACAACACATCTTTTCTGAGCCCGTTGAAGGAAGCTGTCTGTATTAGGAAGTGCTCTCCTTCCCGCCTCAAAGGAGTGGGTAATTGGTGATCAGTTTGTGGACAGTTTTGTATAGGTTTGACCTGGTACTCAATTATTAGTTGTCTGATGACAGATAAACAAAATTCACCATACGGTGGTCTGTTGCCGGTCTTCATTTGGTACATATTATATGCATTGAGCATTGAAATGTCCATGAGATGGAAAAAAAGTTTCAAGTACCACTTGTAACTCTTACGAACACAAGTGGCAAAGCCAATTCGCATATCACATTTGTCAACCAAACGCATGTTTTGTGTGTAGTGAATCACTGTCGCTGGTTTTAGAATAGGTCACTATCCACCATGCCACTGTTTTTCATTTTGTTATGGTGAATGGATGTCAACAATGTGGCATCTCGTTTGTCATGCCACCATAATGGCATGATGTCATTGGCAGCAAACACCTGCACCTCACCACTACGAGTGCCTGCGTTGAACCTGGGCATATGTTTACAATTAGAACGCACTGTGCCACACACGTCTGTCATGTTCACTTGCAAGAAATAACTGAGTAAGGGGCTTGTGTACCAGTTATCAGTATACAGTGGACCCCCGGTGTTCATGATGCTCCAAACTCACCCTTTTATGTAAGTGTATTTTTGTAAATGCTTTTGTAAGTGTATTTTTGGGGGTCTAAAAGGACTAGTCTACTTTACATTATTCCTTATGGGAATAAATTCGTTTGGTAATGGCACTTGAACAGCATTCTAGAACGAAAAAAATCACGAAAACCGGGAGTCCACTGTATAATGTATTCCCCTTACCAAGATATGGTTCCATTATTGTTCTTGCACCATCACCAGACATATCCAATAACTTCTTGGTATCTTCCAATGTTTTACTTCCTGTGTATACAATTATATCCAATACCAGGCCACTGTCACAGTCACAGAGTACAAAGAGCTTTATACCAAAGTGTTTCCTCTTGCTCGGTATATACTGCTTGAACAAAATCAGACTCATCAATTACAAGATTCTTGAACAGATAAAAGTACATGTTGAACTTTTGTTTCAGATACATAAAAACATTTTTAATCTTGTATAAACTGTCATTTCTGTCAGGCCTGGTTTTGTCAGAGAAGTTTAACATATGTAACAGTAGGACAAATCTGTTCACTGGGATATCACTGAAGGCCAGGGTAGAATTAGTTGATCTGAGGACCAGTATGATTTTATATTATGCTTATAAACATGTGGCATAAGCATCATTGTTGCAAAAAAGAAATACATTTCAGCCAAAGTTGTCTCCCTCTATCAATGTAGTCTTGACTATGGTGAAATCATTGTATTTACCATGGTGTAATCAAAATAAATGTTACTTTCCCTGACAATATTTTCCATCATGGGCTGGTTAAAGAATAGTTCAAGGAATTGCAGCTCACTTGCAGTGTTTCCAAGGGAACAAGATGGCAGGATCCACTTTGAGTGTCATCAAATTGATGGGGATTGGAAACAAAATTGGGATTTTGCTGCCAATCCCAGATGCAGTTCGCTGGCGGGTACTGGACATCATATGCTGGTTGTGGTTGTGCAGGCTGTGGTTGTGGTGTGGGGCTGGTTGACGATGCCCTTTGTCCTGGACCTGCTGAGTCAGTGGTGTGAGTCCCAGCCTGGGCTTGTGCCGCATGCTCGCAGCACCACTACCACCTACTGACGCATGCGGTCTATCCATCCCAATTGTAGCCACATCATCGTCACTTTCACTGTCTATTCCAGGTGTAGGGCCACGGGATGTACTCTGTTCCCTTGAAATTGCATATGGTACACTACCCGAGCGCATGCAGCGTCGTATAAACTAACACTTCACTGGTGAATATGATTCCTCACTATCGCTACTTGAATGATCATCAAGAACAATAAAATCAAAGTCCACATCACTATCATCACCATTACTCAAATCCAAGGCATGGCCATGTGAAAATATTAGTTTTTCTCTTGCAACGAGGTACAACTGAACATGACTAAGACACACCAGCACCAGAGGTGGAAGTTGAGGGTCGTCAGGATTTTCGGCAATATTTTCGACATTCTGAGCATTGCTTTTGGTCACAAATTGTTCAAAACCATAGAATTCCTCTTCAGATCCACTTCCATCCATATTAAAAGTATCACTTGGGAAGAGGAGATTCCCAATTCGCCAGGGAGTGAGAACTTCCTTACCACGAGGCATGACGGACAAAGCATACTGAGCTGCCATTCCCACAATGCTATACAGGCACCCTGATTTTTTGTTTATTGTGCACACTGACCACGCAGACCCATTCTCTTAGATGTAGGCCTACTAGCCTTCTTGCGCTAAATCTGAAGCCGCTAGAATTTTAGAGCAGAACAATGGCACGGACCCTGGCTTCAAAGCCGTAGAACTATGACACAGACTCTCAAGTGGTTAAAGTGTATACAGTGGACCCCCGAGTTTCGTAAAAACTTCACTCCTGAAGTCTGCTCAAGCGCCATTACCGAACGAATTTACTCCCTTAAGGAAAAATGTCACGTAGGTTAGTCTATTTCAGACCCCCATAAATACACTTCCACAAGCACTTACAATATTATACTTACATAATTGTACGATTTCCGGGGTTTACGAAACTCGGGGGTCCACTGTACCTGGAAAGGGTTTCGGGGGTCAACGCCCCCACAGCCCGGTCTATGACCACTGTTATGTTCCTGTTTTCATAGTTCTGTCTCTGTCTCCTACTATTTGGTGGTGAATTGTATGTCACTCACACACACACATGCACGTGTGCCTGAGAGAGAGACCTTACCATTTGAATAATTCTACCATAACTCACATAAAAAATGAAGCAAAATTTTTGTCCTAGATGAAAAGCCCTGGAGAGCTGAGTGAGATAACGGTACAAAGAAATACAGTGGACCCTCACTATTTGAACACTCCAAAACTCACCCTTTTATGTAAGTTTATTATTGTAAGTGCTTTTATAAGTTTATTTTTGGGGCCTGAAATGGACTAATCTAATTTACATCATTCCTTATGGGAATAAATTTGTTTGGTAACAGCACTTGAACAGCATTCTGGAATGAGGGTGAGGTTTGGAGTGTTCGAATAGCGAGGGTCCACTGTACCTTACACACCAACAAGTGAAGTAGCAAAGTTAAAGAAAACTAGAAGCTGGAGAACTGCACTGCATCGAGTTTACCAGCAAAGAGAGAGAGAAAGGTACAGTATTTCCAAAGATGAAAAAAACTGTTCTTCACAGTACATATTACAGTATTAACAACTGTAATATGTCAATCATATGATGCCATTGTGAGTGTTAGTACAGCATCTAGTAATACAAGTTAGTACAGTGTCTAGTAATGCTAGTATAGTGTCTAGTAATACATGTTAGTACAGTGTCTAGTAATACATGTTAGTACAGTGTCTAGTAATACATGTTAGTACAGTGTCTAGTAATACATGTTAGTACAGTGTCTAGTAATACATATTAGTACAGTATCTAGTAATACATGTTAGTACAGTGTCTAGTAATACATGTTAGTACAGTGTCTAGCAATACATGTTAGTACAGTCTCTAGTAATACATATTAGTACAGTGTCTAGTAATACATATTAGTACAGTGTTTAGTAATACATGTTAGTACAGTGTTTAGTAATATATGTTAGTACAGTGCCTAGTAATGTTAGTACAGTGTCTAGTAATACATATTAGTACAGTGTTTAGTAATACAGTGGAACCCCGGCTTACGATGTTATCATCTTACGTTATTTTCGGTAACCGATATTTATAACGTAAGAAATTTGTTTGTGGCTTACGATGTTTGCTTCGTTTACCGACATTCGTACCGGACCTGTCCGCTTGGCGCCCAGCTGAGCGCGCACTCCAGGGAGCGTCAGTGCTATTGTTTACAAGCGAGAGCGACCACCCACCCACACCCACGCATTCATACCAGTATATTGTCATTATTCCACTGCTGTTTTTAGTGCTTGCAACTGCTAAATAAGCTACCATGGGTCAAAGGAAAGATCCTAGTGCTAAGCCTGTGGCAAAGAGGAACAGAAATATATGTACGATAGAAGTGAAGAAGGAGATAATAGAAAAATATGAAAGTGGAGTGCGTATCAGTGAGCTAGCCAGGCTGTATGGTAAACCCTATTCTACCATCGCTACCATTGTGGATAAGAAATATTCAAGTAAAATCAAGGAAGCTGTTGTTGCAAAAGGTGCATCTGTGATCACAAAACAGAGACCACAAGTGCTGGAAAATGTGGAAAGGTTGTTGTTGGTGTGGATCAACGAGAAACAGTTAGCAGGAGATACTGTTTCGGAGGGAATAATATGTGAAAAGCAAGGCAGTTGCATGATGATCTCCTTAAGAAAATGCCTGCAACGAGTGCTGAAGTGAGCGATCTTAAAGCCAGCAGAGGCTGGTTTTACAAATTTAAGAATCGAAGTGGCATACATAGTGTTGTGAGGCATGGTGAGGGAGCCAGTTGTGACAAAAGTGCGGCTGAAAAATATGTTCCTGAATTCCAGGAGTACCTAGAGGCTGAACAATTCCTCCCCCAACAAGTGTTTAATTGTGATGAAACAGGCCTGTTTTGGAAGAAAATGCCCAACAGGACCTACATTACTCAGGAGGAAAAGGCACAGCCAGGACATAAGCCTATGAAAGACAGGCTAACTTTGATGCTGTGTGCCAATGCCAGTGGTGATTGCAAAGTGAAGCCTTTACTGGTGTATCTTTTGAAAATCCCGAGTGTTTGGCAGATGCGGTGTCAGCAAGTCTAACTTGTGTGTGATGTGGAAGTCTAACAAAAGGCTTGGGTCACAAAGGACATTTTCTTAGATTGGTTCAATGAAGTGTTTGGCCCCAGTGTGAAGAAATATCTATTGGACAATAATTTGCCACTTAAGTGCCTCCTGATAATGGACAATGCTCCTTGTCATCCTCCAAACTTGGTAGAGAAAATTGTGGAGGAGTTTAAATTCATCAAAGTGAAGTTCTTGCCCCCTAATACCACTCCTCTCCTCCAGCCCATGGACCAGCAGGTCATTTCCAACTTTAAAACTCTATACCAAAGCAATGTTTCAAAAGTGCTTTGATGTGACCACAGACATGAACATAACCCTAAGAGAATTTTGGAAAAACATTTCCATATGCTGCATTGTGTACACCTTATAGGTAAGGCTTGGGAGGGAGTGACTACCAGGACTTTGAACTCTGCCTGAGAAAATTGTGGCCAGACTGTGTCCTAGAGAGGGATTTTGAAGGTTTTGGGGCTGAGCCTCAGAACCCTGAGCCTGAGTCTGAGCCTGTTTTGGAAGAAATTGTGGAATTGGGCAAGTCTTTGGGGTTAGAGGTGAGTGGTGAGGATGTGGAACAGTTGGTGGAGGAGCACAAGGAAGAGCTAACCACTGAAGATCTGGAAGAGCTTCAACAGCAACTGGAACAAGAAAGCAGAGGTCAGGACAATGGTTCAGAGGAGGAGGAGGAGGTGGAACAAAAATGGAAGAATGTGCCTTCTTCAAGGATTAGGGAGATCTGTGCCAAATGGAGTGATGTGCAAGCATTTATGGATGAATATCACCTAACCATGCTGTTGCAGGCCGTGCTGGCAACCTGTACAATGACACTGTGGTGTCCCACTTCAGGGATGTTTTAAAGAATCGCCAGACACAGATCTCCCTGGACAAATTTGTTGTTAGAAAGAGGTCCAGTGACTCTCAAGCTGGTCCTAGTGGCATTCAAAGAAAAGGGAAGTAACCCCAGAAAAGGACTTGGTACCTGCAGTGTTAATGGAAGGATTCCCCTTCCAAACACTAGCATACTACTCCACCTTCTCCCCTCCTCACTTCCTCCACACATCAACAACTCTTCAATAAATGTAAGTGACATGTTATTGTACAATAGTATGTATTTGCATGTGTATTTATGTATTCTTTATTCAATTCTGTATTATTTAATGTCCAAAAGTTCTAAAAAATATTTTATTTAACTACTTTTGGAAGTCTTGGACGGATTAAATTTATTTCCATTATTTCTTATGGGGAAAATTGATTCGTTTTACGATTGTTTCGCTTTAAAATATGCCCTCTCTGACGGATTAATATCGTAAGTCGGGGTACCACTGTACATGTTAGTACAGTGTCTAGTAATAAATATTAGTACAGTGTGTCTAGTAATACATGTTAATGCAGTGTCTAGTAATACATATTAATACAGTGTCTAGTAATGTTAGTACAGTGTCTAGTAATACATGTTAGTACAGTGTGTCTAGTAATACACATTAGTACAGTGTGTCTAGTAATACAGTGGTACCTCGGTTAACGATATTTTTTCGTTCCAGAATGCTGTTCAAGTGCCATTACCAAATGAATTTATCCCCATAAGGAATAATGTAAAATAGACTAGTCCTTTTAGACCCGCAAAAAAACACTTACAAAAGCATTTAAAAAAATAAACTTACATAAAAGGATGAGTTTGGGGACCATCGTTAACCGAGGTACCACTGTACATGTTAATACAGTGTCTAGTAATACATGTTAGTACAGTGTCTAGTAACACATGAATGTTGGTACAGTGTCTAGTAACACATGAATGTTGGTACAGTGTCTAGTAACACATGAATGTTGGTACAGTGTCTAGTAACACATGAATGTTGGTACAGTGTCTAGTAACACATGAATGTTGGTACAGTGTTTAGTAACACATGAATGTTGGTACAGTGTCTAGCAACACATGAATGTTGGTACAGTGTCTAGCAACACATGAATGTTGGTACAGTGTCTAGTAACACATGAATGTTGGTACAGTGTCTAGTAACACATGAATGTTGGTACAGTGTCTAGCAACACATGAATGTTGGTACAGTGTCTAGTAACACATGAATGTTGGTACAGTGTCTAGTAACACATGAATGTTGGTACAGTGTCTAGTAACACATGAATGTTGGTACAGTGTCTAGCAACACATGAATGTTGGTACAGTGTCTAGTAACACATGAATGTTGGTACAGTGTCTAGTAACACATGAATGTTGGTACAGTGTCTAGCAACACATGAATGTTGGTACAGTGTCTAGCAACACATGAATGTTGGTACAGTGTCTAGCAACACATGAATGTTGGTACAGTGTCTAGTAACACATGAATGTTGGTACAGTGTCTAGTAACACATGAATGTTAGTACAGTGTCTAGTAACACATTAATGTTGGTACAGTGTCTAGTAACACATGAATGTTGGTACAGTGTCTAGCAACACATGAATGTTGGTACAGTGTCTAGTAACACATGAATGTTAGTACAGTGTCTAGTAACACATGAATGTTAGTACAGTGTCTAGTAACACATGAATGTTGGTACAGTGTCTAGCAACACATGAATGTTGGTACAGTGTCTAGCAACACATGAATGTTGGTACAGTGTCTAGCAACACATGAATGAAAATCAAAATGTTTATTTCCTTGTAAAGCTTACAATGTGTGGTTTACAAGTTATAAAATATTAATTACAAAGAAGGCCACTAGCATGCCTAGGCATTTCTGACAGACTAATGCTAATATTTACTCTATATTGACACGGGTTATGGAGCAGTACATTTTAATATACATTATTGCATACTGATATAAAAGTTAGGTAACTAAAGTGATTAACATTAATTATATTGATAATAGTGAGATAGTAAAAACATATAACAATATTACAATTAGTAAATTTAGTAATGGGAATGGTTTTATCTTGGCATAATACACTGTTTCTATAAAAGCTGCTATACTATGAGAGTATTTCAGGCAAACTTATTACTAACTTAAGATTTATTAGGCAATACCTATATTAGGAATTCTGTACTACAGAATGTTAGCAAAGTGTCTAGTAACACATGAATTTGTTGATAACCTGGAAAAAAATGACTGTTAAATCCCCTGTTTGTCTCAATGAAGGTGACACTAGTGAGTGAGATGCACTATCTGATAACCATAACTTCTCTACAACAAGTGACATTCATTTTGAAAACATGTATCAAAGGAGGAATACTGGAATTTATTTCACAATTCAATACAAATAAATAGTCTCCACAAACAAAAACAAAAAAACACAAACACACAAAGGAGACAGAAGGGACTCCAGAAAGATGGAGAGGAGGTACACCACCAAGTGCTGGACACAATACATGCAACCGAGGAAGAAGTGAAGAGGCTGCTGAGTGAGCTAGATACCTCAACGGCGATGGGGCCGGACAACATCTCTCCATGGGTCCCCCACATTGGAGTATGCAGCACCAGTTTGGAACCCACACCTAGCCAAGCACGTAAGGAAACATGAAAAAGTGCAAAGGTTTGCAACAAGACTAGTCCTGGAGCTAAGGGGTATGTCCTACGAGGAGAGGTTAAGGGAAATCGACCTGACGACACTGGAGGGCAGGAGAGAGAGGGAGGACATGATAACGACATATAAAATACTGAGAGGAATCAACAAGATGGACAGAGACAGAATGTTCCAGAGATGGGACACAGCGACAAGGGGTCACAGTTGGAAGTTGATGACTCAGATGAATCACAGGGATGTTAGGAAGTATTTCTTCAGTCACAGAGTAGTCAGGAAGTGGAATAGTTTGGGAAGCGATGTAGTGGAGGCAGGATCCATATATAGCTTTAAGAAGAGGTATGATAAAGCTCATGGAGCAGGAAGAGTGACCCAGTAGTGGCCAGTGAAGAGGCAGGGCCAGGAGCTGTGACTTGACCCCTGCAACCACAACAGAGGACACACACACACACACACACACACATATACATGCATGGGGCCAGGAGCTATGAATCGACCCCTGCAACCACAATTAGGTGAGTACGTGCGTATGCGTGTGCACACACACTATCACGTTTAAGCAGGATTAGCAATATGTTAAGAAGAGCACAATTCATGCCATTAACGAGTGATCGTGGATGTGGGTAACAATTAGGCATCACTATTAGAGCAAGCAAACTATATGTCACAAATAAGATCAAATTAAACTTCAATAAGTGTCTTGAAATTTGAAAAATAATAATAAATAGAAGTGTACTATAAAAAAGTAAATAATAAAAAGCACTACTGTACTTCAGCTTATAGTATATCAATTCCTATTTAAAATCTTATGCTTCTCTGCAAAGCTATAGTTGGCTTTAGGATATTAAATGAACACATACCATCTGACAATAACCAGATCATAAATCCCAAGATATGAGACACACATGAACACCCTCAACACTTTGTGAAGATTACATCCCGTAGAGTTATTAATCATATACCTCTGTCTGCTGCCAGGTCTCCTAAAGTACATCAATTGGTGCTGTGCAGAGATAGCATCCCTACCTTGTTGACTTGCTTTTCACTTGTTTGCCCTTCTCCTTAATAGAGGGAGAGAACTCGGTGACAGAAACAGATGTGGCAGCAATAGCACCACCTGCCACCTGGCCAGCTCTCCCACCTGCAAGCCTTAGACTGACTCGTGACCCCACAGAGAAGGCTCGAACACGGGCAGGCTCAGCTGGGCTCACTTCCAGTCTATAGTTGTTGATGACCCACACAGGAGGGATGGAGAGGGCAGGAGGAAGGAGCAACAGGACCAGTGTTACTACAGTTACTGTTTTAGCAACACAAAGCAGTGGCACCACAGAACATGGCAGAACACTTCCTATTATTGTGCCCACATTCACTACATTCCTAGACACATACCATTCACAGCATCATTCCTCACATTTTGCCACAACCTGAGTATTAGTAGGACAAGCATATGTAAACCTTTACAAGACATCCACAATGTCAATTTTATAAAAGTAATTTTTCACTTATGCAATGTTAAAATTAATGCATAACAGCACTAAGTTCATCATCCATTCTGGTAAGCTATGCAAAATTCATGGAATATGTACTATATTGTTTATAAGTACGTATATGGAAAAAATTTAAATATACATCACTGTACAGAAACCACATGCATTTTTATATACAATAAATATCCTTAACTAGTATATACATGTACTGGAAAAAATATACAATATAATTCTAAGGAACATAGAGCAAAAGTACACCTATTTGCCTTTGTAAAAGGCTATGCTTCCTATGTGAGATGAAGGGCGGTCACACCAAATCTAATCTCCGGCATGAAAGTTACCGTACTTAGGATTCAATTCATAAAATACTGTACCAACACTTACAAAAAAAGATAAAGATGATATTTCGGCCAGTCTACGGCCACTGTCAAGACAATGACAATGACAAAAGTTCTTGACTATGGTCCAGGATGGACCAAAATCTTGTCTTAACTTTCTTTTTGAAAGTGTGGGTATTTTGTGAATAATCTTAACCATGTTACAGTTCTTTGAGGCTTTTGTGATAATTTATACATTATTCTTTAAAAAATAAATTTGAATTCAACTACAGTTGACCCCTGCTTAATAATGATCTAGATTGGGACTGAAGGAAGGCCATGTTATAGCTTGAGATGGGGACTGCCAGGATCATTTGTATCTAATTCCACTGCATTTTTTCAATGATGAAATTTAAAAAAAAAAAAAAAAAACAAGTAGAGTACTCATCACTAGAGATGAGTTTGTTCTTGAACAGAACATACCCATCCCCCTTCCTGTTTTATGGGTGCAAAACACACACACAAAAAAATGAAATATTATCGAAACATGGAAAAAACAATAGTCAGGATGATTTACATCATGTTCTTTTTTGGATTAAAGGACTGCACGAGCCTCTAGGCCCTAACAACTCCTAACCTAACCTAACCCCACCTCATACCTCTTCAACCTCCTCCTCATTACCTATACCCTCACTATCCCATCTTTCTCCCAACAGTTCCTTATACCTTACCCTAACTACCTTCTCTGTTAATTTATAACTTTCACTTTTATCTTACTCACTAATGACATTCTCTTTGTACCCCATCTACTTCCAACTCTCACTCTATCACTGTAACTTAATAATGGTCTGATATATCTGTAGCCCCTCTTAAAAACATGCACATCCAGAAGTCTACCCATCAACCTTTTATCTAATAACAGTAATAAACTGCTGTCATTATGCCCTATAAAAAATCTTGTCTACTTATTTATTCACTTCTTAAAATACATATTATCTATTACCAAACCTTTTTCTATACAAAGTTCAATTAAAGGCCCCCATTATCATTTACCCCTGACACTCTAAACTTACTTACTATGCCCTCCACAACAGTTTCTCCCACTTTAATATTTAGGTCCCAACAACAATCAGTTTTTCACTTGGTTCAAAACTCCATAAACACTTGTTTAACATCTCCCAAAACCTCTCTTTCTCCTCTACATTCCTTTCTTCCCCATGTACATAATCCTTGAATTTATACAATTATATTCTCACTTTTCCTCCTATAGCTGATCAGTCAACATTACTAGCACAACTTCCTTATCTCTAACACTCAGATACATCCGACCTAATCCCATTTATTTCTCCCCACTAAAAATCACTTAGCCCTTCAACTTTGTTTCACTTAGAGCCAGGACATCCAACTCCTTTTCATTCATAACATTCACAATCAACTTTTTCTTATCATCTAAACTACATCCATGTACATTCAAACATTCCAGTTTTATGTTTATATAACCCAGGATATTCCTTCAAACCTAAATATGTAACATAGTAATTAACCTTTGAACCTAAATATGTAACATAATAATTAATGTTGGATAACCCAATATGTACAATACAAAATGTGACTTTTTCCAAGTTTAGAGATTACACCTTGAAATAATTATATAATAAGTATTCATTATACAAAGTGTTAGAAGACCAAAGCAGTAAAATATCAGAATAAGAAACATTTGCAAAAAATTATACTGAATATTGCATTTGGAATAATGTTTGGCTAAGTCTTTCCCCATGTTTGTAGTGCTTAAACACCTTGAAATGCATCTAATATCATAAGAAACTATTGTACATAGTGTTAAATATTAAAACCAATAAATAACTGAAAACCAATCAGAGGTAGGAGTCAATAGTTTTAAAATGTAATTAATACTGCTGCTTTTACGTCAATTTTGCCAACAAGTGATTATATTTTTGCCAAATACAACACACCATAAAATCTTAAAAGTTTTATCAGATTCTGCTCATTTTAGTCTTATTCAATTCATAAAAAATGCACTCATTCAATCTTTAAGAATGGGTGTAGTATATAGTGAGTTGGCACCATATAAAAAAAAATCCTGCCCCCATGCAGTACATGATGGGGAAAAAACTGTGACCAAGTACAGTAGACCCTCGCTTATCGGCCGTAATCCGTTCCAGAAGCTCAGCCTAAAAGTGAAATTGCCTAAAAGCAAAATAATATTTCCCATAGGAATTAATGTAAATACAATTACAGTGGGATGTTACAGTGGGATGTTTGAATGTGCGTGGATGTTGTGCGAATTATAAGAAAGAGATGATTGTAGATGTTATGAATGAAAAGAAGCTGGATGTCCTGGCTTTAAGTGAGACAAAGCTGAAGGGGGTAGGAGAGTTTCAGTGGGGAGAAATAAATGGGATTAGATCAGGGGTTTCAAATAGAGTTAGAGCTAAAGAAGGAGTGGCAATAATGTTGAATAATCAGTTATGGCAGGTAAAGAGGGAATATAAATGTATAAATTCAAGGATTATGGGGAGTAAAATAAAGGTTGGATGTGAAAAGTGGGTTATAGTAAGTGTTTATGCACCTGGAGAAGAGAGAAGTGTAGAGCAGAGAGAGAGATTTTGGGAAATGTTGAGTGAGTGTGTGGGGAGTTTTGAACCAAGTGAGAGAGTAATTGTGGTTGGGGATCTTAATGCTAAAGTGGGTAAAAATGTTGTGGAGGGAGTAGTAGGTAAATTTGGGGTGCCAGGGGTAAATGTAAATGGGGAACCATTAATTGAGCTATGTGTAGAAAGAGGTTTGGTAATAAGTAATACATATTTTATGAAAAAGAGGATAAATAAACATACAAGGTATGATATAGCACGTAAGGAAAGTAGTTTGTTGGATTATGTATTGGTGGATAAAAGGTTGATGGGTAGGCTTCAGGATGTACACGTTTATAGAGGGCAACGGATATATCGGATCATTATTTGGTTGTAGCTACAGTTAGAGTAAAAGGTAGATGGGACAAAAAGAAAATGGCAACAGCAAGTAAGAGAGAGGTAAAAGTGTATAAACTAAGGGAGGAGGAAGTTAGGGTGAGATATAAGCAACTATTGGCAGAAAGGTGGGCTAGTGCAAGTATGAGTAGTGGGGGGGTTGAAGAGAGTTGGGATAGTTTTAAAAATGTAGTATTAGAATGTGGGGTAGAAGTTTGTGGCTATAGGAGGGTGGGTGCAGGAGGAAAGAGGAGTGAGTGGTGGAATGAAGAAGTAAAGGGTGTGATAAAAGAGAAAAAGGTAGCTTATGAGAGGTTTTTACAAAACAGAAGTGTTAATAGAAGAGCAGAGTATATGGAAAGTAAAAGAAAGGTGAAGAGAGTGGTGAGAGAGTGCAAAAGAAGAGTGGATGAAAGAATGGGAGAGGCTCTGTCAAGAAATTTTGCTGAAAACAAGAAAAATTTTTGGAGCGAGATAAACAAGGTAAGAAAGCCTAGGGAACGAATGGATTTGTCAGTTAAAAACAGAGTAGGGGAGTTAGTAGATGGGGAGCTGGAGGTATTGGGTAGATGGCGGGAATATTTTTGAGGAACTTATAAATGTCGATGAAAAAAGGGAGGCGGTAATTTCATGTATACTGGCCAGGGAGGTACAATATCGTTTAGGAGTGAAGAAGACCAGGATGTGAGTGTGGGGGAGGTGCGTGAGGCATTACGTAGAATGAAAGGGGGTAAAGCAGCTTGAACTGACGGGATCATGACAGAAATGTTAAAAGCAGGGGGATATATAGTGCTGGAGTGGTTGGTATTTTTGTTTAATAAATGTATGAAAGAGGGAAAGGTACCAAGGGATTGGCAGAGAGCATGTATAGTTCCTTTATATAAAGGGAAGAAGGATAAAAGAGTGTAAAAATTATAGGGGAATAAGTTTACTGAGACGGTTTTCTTCTTTTTCTTTTTAGTAAGCTATACAGGAAAAGGGGTTACTAGCCCATTGTTCCTGGCATTTTAGTTGACTTTTACAATACGCATGGATTACGGAGGAAAGATTCTTATTCCACTTCCCCATGGATATGAAAGGAAAAGGAAAAATTATAAGAACAAGAACTTTCTTCTTTCTTTCAACACGTCGGCCGTTTCCCACCGAAGCAGGGTGGCCCAAAAGAAAAAACGAAAGTTTCTCCTTTTACATTTAGTAATATATACAGGAGAAAGGGTTACTAGCCCCTTGCTCCCGGCATTTTAGTCGCCTCTTACGACACGCATGGCTTACGGAGGAAGAATTCTGTTCCACTTCCCCATGGAGATAAGAGGAAATAAAAACAAGAACTAGTAAGAAAATAGAAGAAAACCCAGAGGGGTGTGTGTATATACATATGCTTGTACATGAATGTGTAGTGTGACCTAAGTGTAAGTAGAAGTAACAAGACATACCTGAAATCTTGCATGTTTATGAGACAGAAAAAAGACACCAGCAATCCTACCATCATGTAAAACAGTTTCAGGTTTCTGTTTCACAGTCACCTGGCAGGATGGTAGTACCTCCCTGGGTGGTTGCTGTCTACCAACCTACTACCTAAAAGTAGAATGACTTGGAGAGCGTATAAATCTGTAGGGGAAGGAAGGCGGGGTAGGGGTCGTCCTAGAAAAGGTTGGAGGGAGGGGGTAAAGGAGGTTTTGTGGGCGAGGGGCTTGGATTTCCAGCAAGCATGTGTGAGCGTGTTAGATAGGAGTGAATGGAGACGAATGGTTTTTGGGACATGACGATCTGTTGGAGTGTGAGCAGGGTAACATTTTGTGAAGGGATTCAGGGAAACCAGTTAATTGATTTAGTTGGACTTGAGTCCTGGAAATGGGAAGTACAATGCCTGCACTTTAAAGGAGGGGTCTGGGATAGTGACAGCTGGGAGGGACTATTCTCAGCTGTCGTATCTGAGCGCCTCTGCAAAGACAGTGATTATGTATGAGTGTGGTGAAATTGTTGAATGATGATGAAAGTATTTTCTTTTTGGAGATTTTCTTTCTTTTTGGGTCACCCTGCCTCGGTGGGAGACGGCCGACTTGTTGAAAAAAAACAAAAAAACAATTACAGTGGACCCCCGGTGTTCGTACTGCTCCAAACTCGAACAATTATGTAGGTGTATTTTTGTAAGTGCTTTTGTAAGTGTATTTTTGGGGCTCTAAAAGGACTAGAGTCCTGGAGATGGGAAGTACAGTGGCTGCACTCTGAAGGAGGGGTGTTAATGTTGCAGTTTTATAACTGTAGTGTAAAGCACCCCTCTGGCAAGACAGTGATGGAGTGAATGATGATGAAAGTTTTTCTTTTTCGGGCCACCCTGCCTTGGTGGGAATCGGCCGATGTGTTAATAAAATAAAAAAATAAAAGGACTAAGCTAATTTACATTATTCCTTATGGGAACAAATTCGTTTGGTAAAGGCACTTGAACAGCATTCTGAAATTAATTAATTACGAACACCGGGGGTCCACTGTAATCCGTTCCAGACAAAAATATCAACAAAAAAAATTTTTTTTTTTTAAGAGTAACTATAGTTTTACATACACAAAACAATGAGAACTAAATAAAATGACTAAAGAAATGAATAAATGAACATTTAACTCTGAATGTTTCGGTCGTATATATACGTCTTACGAGCCACTGTTTTGGACGTATTAATACTCATAAATTATAGCGGCCTCAAATTAAGTGGGAGAAAGCTGGTAGGCCCACATGTGAGAGAATGGGTCTGTGTGGTCAGTGTGCGCAGTATAAAAAAAATCGGGGAGCCAGTGGTGCATTGTGGGAATGCCATTTCAGTAGTCCTTGTTCAGCATGCCTAGCGGTAAGAAATATCCGACTCCGGGCGAATCTGGGACTCTTCTCTTCCCAAGTGATAGCTCTAACACAGATGGAAGTGTCAGTAAAAATGAATTTCATGGTTTTGAGGAGTTTGTGACCGAAAGCAATGCCCAGGATACTAGAAGGAAGAAAGAAAAATGAATGAAAGAAAATAAGTAAGTAGATAAATAAGTAGGAAGGTAAGTAGGTAGGAAGGACTGTGGGGAAGAAGAGCATGGGACCCCATGGGTGTTGACAAGGCAGTGAGGATGGTGAGTGATGGTATAATATGTCATTTTGACAGCAGCTGCACCCTGATTCAGCATATTTATAAGTCCACACACTCACAACAACCAGCTAATATCAGTTGTATGAAGTGTCCAGTGACTATATATGCGTATAGTATATAGAAATCAGAGGAGATGAAAGGAAGGAAGGTAAGTAGGTAGGAATATAGGAAGGAATATAAGAAGGCATGTAGGAAGGAAGGCAGGAAGGAAGGCAGGAAGGAAGGAAGGTAGGAGGAAGGTAGGAGGAAGGTAGGAGGAAGGTAGGAGGAAGGTAGTAAGGAAGGTAAGAAGGAATGTAAGGAAGGAAGGAATAAAGGAAGGAAGGAATGACGACCCAGAAACAAAAACCAGCTTCCAGAAGCTAATAGCAATTCTATGAAGTGTCCAGTGATTATATATGCATATATATAGACACCAGAAGAAAGGAAGGACGAGATGAAAGGAAGGAAAGAATGTAGGAAGGAAGGTAAGAAGGAATGTAGGAAGGAAGGACGGAATGATGACCAAGACACAACAACCAGCTTCCAGAAGATTATAGCAGTTCTAGGCACGTGTCCAGTGACTATGTGTGTACATATAGAAACCAGAAGAAAGAAAGGATGAGATGAAAGGTAGTAAGGAAGGTAGGAAGGAAGTTAGGAAGGTAGGAAGGTAGGTTGGTAGGTAGTGGTAGGTAGGTAGGTAGGTAGTGGTAGGTAGGTAGGTAGATAGGTAGGTAGGTAGGTAGGAAGGAAGGAAGGAAGGAAGGAAGGAAGGAAGGAAGGAAGGAAGGAAGGAAGGAAGGCAGGAAGGCAGGAAGGAAGGAAGGCAGGAAGGCAGGAAGGAAGGCAGGAAGGAAGGCAGGAAGGCAGGAAGGAAGGAAGAAAGGAAGGTAGGTAGGAAGGCAGGAAGGTAGGTAGGAAGGCAGGAAGGTAGGTAGGAAGGCAGGAAGGTAGGTAGGAAGGCAGGAAGGTAGGTAGGTAGGAAGGAAGGAATGTAGGAAGGAAGGAATGACGACCCAGACGACCATCAACCTAGGATAACTACCTAACACAACTGCCTGCTACTACTTTGAAGAAAACTGTTCACAAGAGGTGTTTTGCCTGTGCATATACAAAAAAACGCACACAAAAATGCAGAGACACTCGTTTTATGTGTGAGGAATGTAAAACACCACTGTGCATAGAACCATGTTTCAAAGAGTTCCACAAGCTGCAGAACTTCTATGAACATGTCCAGTGACTGTACATTTGTATATATATTATAGAACAATAGTAATAAAGAATTTTTTGTATTGTTGGTTTGTGTAAACAAGTTTTGTAAACAATATAATGATGATAATGTTATTGTGTTGCATACGAGTGTATATACATACTTTGGTCTCACAGGCCACATAAGTTACGTAAAAAAATAAAATAGTGAAAAAACAAGAAATCTATGAATGTAAGTAAACAAAAGTTTACTGAGTGAGCGGCATTCGCCGCTGTTGCCATACGTGGCTCATTTTCTGCAAACTTTACGCCTCCATATCTCGGTAAGTACTGATCGCAAAAAATATTTTTTAGGATAAAAACAATCAGAAAAATAATCTTAACATTTTGATAAGAATTTTTTTTTTTTTCGAATATTTCCCGACATAGGCCCCTTTCTGAAACTGTCGTTTCAGAAAGGGGCCTCCGACAGTCAAAGGGTTAAATCACTATTACATACCTTTATTGAAGGCAGGAGAAGAGTATTGTTTGGAGACAGGGGAAAATACTCCTTCAATATGATGCTAATATCAACTATATACGGCTTATTTATCTATCACAATTCATCTAATATGACATAATAAACAATATAAATAACATAGAAACCTCATATACACTCTAGAATGAATAAAATATGTCATTACATATGTGGCTAGTGGTGGCGGCGGCAGGAGTGTGTTTGGAGACAGGACAAGATAGTCCTTCAATATGACACTAATATCAACACTAAAGCTTATTTATCTATCACAATTCATCTAATATGACATAATAAACAATATTAATAACATAGAAAAATGACATATACAGTGGTCTCTCGGTTTTCGTGCATCTCCAAACTCGTACATTTATGTAAGTGTATTTTCGTAAGTGCTGTTGCAAGTGTATTTTTGGGGGTCTGAAATAGACTAACCTACGTGACATTATTTCTTAAGGAAGTAAATTCGTTCAGTAATGGCACTTGAGCAGCATTCTGGAACGAATTTTCGGCGAAAACCGAGGGACCACTGTACAGTGGACCCCCGAGTTTCGTAAACCCTGGAAATCGTACAATTATGTAAGTATAATATTGTAAGTGCTTGTGGAAGTGTATTTTTGGGGGTCTGAAATAGACTAACCTACGTGACATTTTTCCTTAAGGGAGTAAATTCGCTCGGTAATGGCGCTTGAGCAGACTTCAGGAGTGAAGTTTTTACGAAACTCGGGGGTCCACTGTACTCTAGAATGAATAAAATATGTCATTGCGAATGTCACGAGTGGTGTTGTGTTTTGTTGTTGGGTGTATAACAGGCACTGAAAGATAAGCCTTACATAGTGGTGATGAAGGCGATAGCAGAGGCGGCGGTGTTGACAGTCACCCTATATACCTCAAATAACAATGGAGGAGTTAAGTTTCGTGTCGTCATTTTTCTATCGCTTAATCGCTTAACTTACTTGCTACACTTTATCGCTGGCTGGCGCTATAGCCTTTATCGACTCCTGCTGCTTTAGTATCATACATATCGTAGAATCACTAAAGAAGGCACATTCTCCCCTCTCAGCCCTTTACCAAAGGGCTGGCACTTTGAAGTTTCTTTGGCCCCCATGGTGGCTTATTTCAGTCACAATCAATAAACAAGCACTATTGCGCCCCTTGAACTGGGCCTCAATGTATATAATGTATATTTCCATTTTCTATAATTTTATATTGCGAATATTCTCGATTATAGCTAAATCGTTAATATTTTGCTTTATATTATTATTAGACTATTATTTAAATTAGCTATATTTATTAGGTAGGATGTAATATTTTATGTTGTGCTCGAGAGTGTGTAGTAACTGCCTTGGTGTTGGCAAACGACTGTTACGCTGCCGGCGTCTAGTTGCGGGGGGGGAGTCAGTCTCTGAACACACCTGAGCTGGGTGGTTGTTCCTCTTTCATCTCTCTCTCTGGCCTGCTGCCCTCGTCGAGTCAACACCTCACTCCTATTTCTACTTGTTTTCTCGACTTTAGACTGTTGGGTAGAGTATGAATTCGTTGGTGAGGCGAATCATACTTCTCAGAACTCTGTGTAACTCTGTTCACAGAGAATAGACTAGACAGTGATTTTTCGACGTTGTTCTGGGTTGTGTGTCACTTTGACACTCTTTGATTACTCAGGTCTCAAGCTATAGCTCTGGACCTACTTCGATAAGGCATCTGTGCACCGCCACAGTTTGGGATTGTTTATGCTGAACCTAGTTTCAGTAGAAAGGGAGTTTTATGACTGTGTTGGAGGATCTACTGATGGTCCCCAGTTAGGGTCGTTTTTCTATCTCCTTGTTCCTGATGCTGTGTTGCTGTTGCCTGTTATAGTGCTGTTCTGCGAAGTGGTCATTTTACTAGACAATCAAGCTGTTCTGGTTGTCAATTGTTAGTACAGCTAGCTTAAGAGATGTTCTGTCGTACACTGGTTGAGTCGAGTCTTATAGTTACCGGGAGCACACTCATACGCACATTTATTATTACTTGTATATATTATGGTAATTATTGACATTGTACCTGATGGTACTTCTGAGTCATTTATATATATGTGCCCTCAGCACAGACTTATTGTATATGAGAGCAGTGTAGGAGCTACCCTCCTAATTAACCTTCTAATTGATATCTTAATTAATAACTTTATATTTGATTTACTTTGCTACCCTAGATTTTCTCACTTTGATAATAAATCTTTTAAATCATTTACTTTGGTTAGTACCCTATCAGTTGCAATC
Organism: Cherax destructor; assembly: GCA_009830355.1. NCBI lineage: Eukaryota > Metazoa > Arthropoda > Malacostraca > Decapoda > Parastacidae > Cherax > Cherax destructor. Next base: position 82,901 of record WNWK01005671.1, on the reverse strand, counting down.
CCCTTAATCTATATAATATGTCGGATAACTGAACCAGGATACTGACTTTGTTGCAAAAGCCCAGTAACAGGCTGGATGCTAGAAGGGCTTTCCTTTCTAGTGTTCACTGGAGATATCTATTGTTAATAGATATCGTGTCATTTTGTAACAAGCACCAAAATGAACGGATGAATGAATGAACACGCAGATTATTCCTTACTCAATGAGAGAGAGAGAGACTGAGCATGATATGTGTGAGGAAGTGGCATCGCCGGCGGGTTGACGCGTCCCATACGGCTGATAAGCGAAAAAACGGCTGATAACCAGAAGCCGAAAAACTGGCCTATAAGCGAGTTGGCCAATAACAGGAACGGCTGATAAGAGAGGATCCACTGCATCTGATTTAAATAGCAACTTTGCGGTGTATTTTCAGATGGTTTTGTGGTTGTATTCTCAGTTTCTTGATATCGTTTGATAGAACAGAAGATATATTACAAAAATGGGGATAATATGATTAGTTTCAGAACAGGAAGTAGCTTGAAATTCAGCTCAAAGTAACAGAAATATTCGATTTTTGCCAATATTCCAGAGGAAACAAATTACGTCACTCTTCCAATACGCGTCCAACTGGTTGGTCTAATACGCATTCACAAATGCACTGACATTATTTATACAATTACAGTGGTACCCCGAGTTTTGGCCATTATTCGTTCCAGAAGGCTGTTCGAGTGCCGTTACCGAACGAATTTGTTCCAATAAGGAATAATAGAAATTAGATTAGTCCGTTTTAGACCCCCAAAAATACGCTTACAAAAGCACTTACAATAATACACGTACATAATTGTTCAAGTTGAGAGCTGTACGAAACTTGGGGTACCACTGTATTACAATACTGCATTACAGTAAATCTTCCATTTTTTGGTGTGAATAAAAATTCATTGTGTGAATATAAAATCAAAATGGAATTCACGTGTAAAGCTTGAAAACATGACTAATGAACAGAGGAAATGTTATTTTAGTGCCAGGAATGCCTGCATTGTTTATTCTGGACCCTACTTTGAAATTGGAAATATTTTAAAATTTGTGTGAAATTGGCCAAATTACCAATTTCCAATAACTTTATTGGGTAGTTGAAATAGATGATTGGGCAGTTTATTGTGCTCAATTGCTAAAATGGAAGGCATACTAGCAAAATAGGTAAGAATTTGGTCAACTGGAACAATGTAATTGGCCTTAAATAGGACTCAAAGTGGGAAAAATCTCCGATGCATAAATATCGCTGACACACCAAAATTCGCAATAGCGTAATTTCGTCAATTTTCCATCAAATTTCGTCATTTTTGTTGTATTACCTTCAGAAAAAGATTCTCTACCATTTCATATGAAAAAAAAAATAAAAAAAAATTGAAAATTCTTGGACCCTATGGACAGGTCTCAGATCGGGGCTCTGGACCCTCAAAGGGTTAACAACCAATGAAAATTAATTACAAAGCTTAAAAAAAACTTTTTGGCATTTTTGGGGGGTTTCAAACAAATTTAACCTTATCTTTACATATGTTCTTCAGTTCATTGTATGTGATTTTCTAATTTAACATCATTTTCAGGAACATAACTATCAAGTTCCCCAATGGTGCACTATACTACGTTCAAAAATATATTACTATTGATAAACACCATCAACAGCACTCCAAAGACATTCATTTTCTACATTCTCAATGTTAAATGTAGAGCTCACAATGGGATGAAGTTTAAGGTCAACCATCCTAAGGAGATTTTGCACTCTACACACAAAAAAATTATGGTAACTAGTTTTAAATCACTATTTTTACAAGAAAGAAATCTTGTTAGAAGAAACATTTTGGGTGAGCCATGTTAAGTGGTTAAGTTTACCAGGCTGACCTTGGTAACCTCTGGATTACCTTCCCAAGAAAAATTTTCAGTAACTAATTTAAAATTAATGTATTTTTTTACCAATGTTTCTTGCTAAACAATTTGGGTGAGTCATGTCGACTAAGTAGGCTGAACTTGGTATACCTATGGAAAACAATATTTTTGCTGACCTATACCTATGTATAGGTATATGTATAGGTATAGCTGCCAGGGAGGGAAGAGGATAGGCCCTGGAACCAACACATGATACACACTGAACAGCATCATGGTGACAAGGATGAACCCCTATGTGAGTAGTTACCTGCAAGAACACTCTGAGTAGCATTATAGTGGCAAGTATAAGCCTATAAGAATGACTACCTGCTATGAGAAGTTAGGCAAGTTTCACTTAATAAAGTTGGATATTTTAGGAATATATTAACACAAACCTATTACACAAATAATTGAGATTAGACTGGCACTGACAATGTGTGTTGGAGCTCAAGGAGAAAATTATTTATGTTCAGAAAAGTATACTATTTGGTGTGCAACTTCCTCCATTACCGTTTTTTTTTCTTGTCATCTAAGATACACTGACACATTAGACAAATCCTAATTTCAAAATAAGCTTTATTGGAAAAGCTTATTTTAGTGTTCATTGATACAGAGTACAAGTATATGCTGTGTTTACTATTTTGTGTAACCACCACTGTACCCACCACTGAATACAAAATAGCACAAAAAAATGAGAGAAAGAAGTGGTAAGGAGAGTTCAAAAAATAATTGTACATGTCAATATGGCTGCCAGTAAATGTTAGTACACTCTCATGCACATAACAATTATACAGATGATGTGCAGAGGATGGTTAAGCCTGGAGGTATGTTATGGAGGATGGTAAAGCATGCAAGTGTTGTGGAGGATGGTAAAGCATGGAGGTGTGTTGTGGAGGATGGTAAAGCATGGAAGAGTGTTGTGGAGGATGGTAAAGCATGGAGGTGTGTTGTGGAGGATGGTAAAGCATGGAGGCATGTTGTGGAGGATGGTGCAACTTGGAGGTGTCTTTAAGGAGGGTGGTAAAGCTTGGAGTGGTGTGGAGGAGGGTGGTAAAGCTTGGAGGGGTGTGAATGAGGGTGGTAAAGCTTGGAGGTGTACCATGGAGGATAGTGCACTCAGCTCACACACTGAGGTCAGGAGGTTGAACCCATTATGGATGGTAACATTAGGACACGTTTCCTTAAAACACCTGCTGTCTCTATTCACCTATCAGTTAAATAGGTACCTGGTGGGGGTCGCATCCTGGGGACAAAACTGATGTAATTTGCCCAAAATGCTCTCCATAACAAGTGGCTTTCTATATAGTAATATGTCATTGATGTCAGCTAGGCCTGTATACCTTGTACATGTACTTGTAGAAATAAAGATTATTATTATTATTTTTAAGTGTACTGTGTAGCCTGGTACACCTGTATGGAGTGAAGTAAACTACAACCTACCTGCCAGAGATGCCATGTTCTCCCACACCTACACCCAACTGGAGGTCTCTGGGCAGGCTTGATAATTCTAGTCTCCATCCTGACTCTATAGTTCACACAGGCCACAGGTTATTATGAGATTACCACCACCACCCCCACTACTACTACTACCACCACCACCCCCAATACTACTACCACCACCACTACCCCCCACCACCACCATTCCTACCCTCTACATGCATATACAGTGATTATCAACAAAGCCATGCCAAGAAGCCTTGTTTGTATTTTTCTGTAATCACTGGGATATACTGCCTGTATTAGGCATGTGTTCATGCTAAATAACTTTTTTGGTCAGAACTGCATGAGAAAAAATATGTATGTTAAGGCAGGACTACCACCAAGTACTTTCCACTGCCACCTCCATATGCCAATTAAACCATTGCTTTTAAATAAAAATATAAGAACAGGGAACAATCCAACAGACCAACTGTCTCTTGCTAAGTAGGTTCTTTTCACTCATTTATTTGTTCAACTAATTTTCAAAGCTATCAAAGGTGTTAGCTTGCTCCACTTACGGAAAACAATGTATGTCAACAAGCACGAGCAACTAGACTTTAATGTAAGCTAAAGCTGGTTTTAGTATTTTTGCTACATGTATATCATTATCATCAACTTCACAACATCCAGCTAGGCCTAATACACCAACCTCACAAGAATTGATACAGTGCACTAGGTCTAGACCTAGTGTACATCAATTCTCTTCACATATTTCCAGACTATGCAAGAACAACTACAATGTGAGGTATGAAAGATTTCATTATTTTTTACTAATTACTGAGGAAGGGAGACCATACATGTGCCAGACACACACGGTGGGAGACAGTGACAACAAGAGTGTTGATATTAAGTCTACAATTATTTAACAATCTGCCTGCCTGTCTCCCTCCCTCCCTACCTGTCTGCTTATCTGCCTCCCTACCTGTCTGTTTGCCTGCCTGCCTCCATCCCTACCTGTCTGCTTGCCTGCCTCCCTCCCTACCTGTCTACCTGTCTGCTTGCCTGCCTTCCTCCCTCCCTAACTGTCTGCCTGTCTACTTGCCTCCCTCCCTACCTGTCTGCTTGCCTACCTGCCTGCCTGTCTCCCTCCCTTCATGCCTGTCTGCTTGCCTGTCTCCCTCCCTCTCTGCCTGTCTTACTACATTCCTATCCTGCAATTTAGCCAGGGCATAAGCCTAAGAAAAATAGCAGCAACCTATACTTGTTTATCACTCTGAAAATCCCAGTGTATTTCAACAACAAAAGGAATCCAAGGGAAGATTGGGTGTGTTCTGGCATGTGGTGAAGGGGGAAATACTCACCTATTTGTGGTTGCAGGGGTCGAATCACAGCTCCTGGCCCCATGTGCATGTGTGTGTGCCAGTGTGTGCGCGCGTGTTGGATGTTCGACAGTATATATTTATTTATCAAATTTGCAACACTGGTTAACCCTTTCAGGGTCGAGAGGCCCTCTTCCAAACTTGTTCTCAGGGTCAAAAAAATTTCGGGATTTTTTTTTTTTTCTTATGAAATGATAATCTTTTTCCGATCATAATGACACCAAAAATATGAACTTTGTTGGAAAACTAAAGGAATTGTGCTCTCACAAAGTTATGCATCGGCGATTTCGCCCACTTTGAGCCCTATTTTCGGCAAATTCCAATGTTTCAGTCTACTAAAATTATAGCTATTTCGCTAGAATTTCATTTGCTCTATCGACTGAGTACAAGAAACTGCCAATTTACCAATTTCAACTACCCAATAAAGTGATCAGAAATTGGGAGTTTGGCCAATTTCACACAAATTTCAAAAGATGCTAATTTTAAAATAGGGTCCAGAATAAACAAGACACACATTCCTGGCACTAAAATAACATTTTATCTGTTCATTAGTCACGTCTCCAGACCCCTCTTACATTACTTTTGCTTTCCATTTTGAATTTTTATTCTCACAAAAAATAGAAGATTTTCTGTTATGTATACTACTGCATCATTGTAAAAACAGTATAAATAATATCAGCACACTTGTGCAAGAATATTAGACTCGCCAGTTGATGTGTATTGGACGCGTGGCATGATTTGTTATACTCTTGAACATCGGCAAAAATCTAATATTTTCGCTATTTTGCGCTCAGTTTCAAGGTACTTGTCATCGTGAAATCAATCAAAATTATCTCTATTTCTGTGATATATCTTCCATTCTGTCAATTGAGACCAAGAAAACGAAAATACAACCATAAATACCATACAAAAATAGACTGCAAAGTCACTGTTTTAAACCAAAAACATGGTCAGAGTTTTTTGTCCTCATTATGCACTCTGTGCTGCAGGAATTTTTTTATACTGCGCACACTGACTGCACATATTCATTCTCTCACATCTAGGCCTACCAGCCTTTTCCCGCTTGATTTGAGGGCGCTAGAATTTATGCGTACTAGTACGTCAATAACCCTGGCGCATAAGACATACACTAGTACGGTGAAAACCCTGAAAGGGTTAAATTAGTTTTGAGATACAGTAGTACCCCGAGTTTCGGCCATAATTTGTTCCAGAACGCTGTTCTAGTGCTGTTACCGAACAAATTTGTTCCCATAAGGAATAATGTAAATTAGATTAGTCCATTTCAGACCCCCAAAAATACACTTACAAAAGCATTTACAATAATACACTTACATAATTGTTCGAGCTGGGAGCTGTACGAAACTCAGGGTACCACTGTACTTTTATCATATAGTAACTAATAGCAATATAAATTAAACATACAGTGCTCATCACGCCATAATGCCGTGATGAGCAGTTACTCTCTAACCGTTGCTCTCTAGCAGTTACTCTCTAACTGCTTCGTTAACACAGTTAAGGTACAAACAGATGTCTTCTAGGAGGGGCCAGTCCGAGGTTTGGCAGACGGTAACTCGACACCACAACTAGCCTTGAAACGCTGCATCTAGTTCCTCACTGAATGCTCACACACACTAACATTCTCCACTATTTCTTTTGTCTGGTGCCCAGCTTTGTGAAGCCCTATGATTTGAGCTATAGTTTCAGGTGTTAAAGACTTCCTTTTACCCATAATCAAAGAAGTATAGCCCCAAAACCAAAGGGAACACTGGACAAAAGATGGGGCAGATGAGAGACAAAAGTGCAACACTTCCTTTCACCACGGCAGCCATGTGAGCAACGAGAAGTCACTGTACTCACCTAATTGTACTCACCTAATTGTGGTTGCAGGGGTCGAGACTCAGCTCTTGGCCCCGCCTCTTCGCTGTCTGCTACTGGGTCTCTGCTCTCCCTGCTCCATGAGCTTTATCATACCTTGTCTTAAAACTATGTATGGTTCCTGCCTCCACTGTATCGTTCGCTAGACTATTCCACTTCCTAACTACTCTATGGCTGAAGAAGTGCTTCCTAACATCCCTTTGACTCATCTGAGTCTTCAGCTTCCAGTTGTGTCCCCTTGTTTCTGTATTCCCTCTCTGGAACATCCTGTCACTATCTACCTTGTCGATTCCCTGCAGTATTTTGTATGTCGTTATCATGTCTCCTCTAACCCTTCTTTCCTCCAGTGTTGTTAGTCCTATTTCCCTCAACCTTTCTTCATATGGCATTCCCCTGAGCTGTGGAACTAGCCTTGTCGCAAACCTTTGCACTTTCTCTAATTTCTTGACGGCAGCTGTGACATCATGCTAATGGCTGCTACCCAGCAGAATGCACCGACGAAAAAAGACCCACCTGTATGATAGGCCTTTGATTTTCATCGCAGCATTATGCCAGGGAGCTCACCCGGCATAATGCCGTGACGAGCACTGTATGTACGTATAGATCAATTAGCTAGCATGTATGCCACCATGGGTCTATACAGACCCACCATGGGTCTATACACATATAGTGTATCAACTCTTGAAGCAATTCAAAGTAGAAATTTTAAGACAAAAATAACTCTTCCCATCCCATTAAATTACAATGAAACAATTGCTTTGATTTTTACATGTATACTAGCATTACAAAGATACAAACAAGTACATACAGTATTTATACTCAAGCAACACTTAACAAACATTTTTCCTTGACACTTTACCCTGAAGAGTGACATGAGGAGGCATGAACTCATAAAGCAATCTGCATGGCTTTAAAAGAAAGGTTTTCAAGTATTTTTCTTATGAAGGGATTATGTGTGAAATTAGTGTTTATTACTTCTTCTGAAACTGTTTATTACCTACCCTTTGGCTGTTTCGGTCGTATTTATACGTCTTACGAGCCAATGTGTTTGACTTATTAATACGCAAAATCAAGCGGGAGAAAGCTGGTAGTCCTACATGTGAGAGAATGGGTCTGCGTGGTGGGTGTGCGCACTAGGAAAAAAATCAGGGACTCAGTGGTGCGTTGTGGGAGCTCCATTCCAGTAGTCCTTGTTCACCATGCCTCGCGGTAAGAAGTACCTCATTCCTTGGCGGATTGGAGGTCTTTTGTTCCCTAGTGATAGTTCTAACAGTGATAGAACTGCAAGTGAAAGTGAATTTCAAGGTTTTGAAGAGGGTGTGATCGAAAGCAGTGCCCAGGATAATGTAATTAGTGATGAAAATCCAGATGACCCACAACCTTCCACCTCTGGTGCTGGGCCGTCTCATTCATCTGTACCAGGACGAAAGAGGAAACTATTTCACCATGTACAGAACTCGGATGTGAGCAGTGAAAGTGATGGTGATAGTGATAGTGATTTTCCAAGCTATTGAAAGCAGTTCTAGTTGCGACAGTGAGGGTGAATATTCTCCAGTGAAGCGGCAGTATGTACGACGCAACATGCATTCTGGTAGTGTGCCATATGCTATTCAAAGGAAAAGGAGTAAATCTGAGTGCATCCCATGGCCCTACACCACGAACTGATAGTGAAGATGACGATATTGTTACAATGAGGATGAATGTGCGTGGTAGTAATGGTGGTGGTGGTGGTGTTGGCGGTGGCATAAGTCATGTGGCACCAGCCGTCGGCCACACTACAAACCACTTTGCTAACTCAGCACAGCCACAACCACCCCTACACTCCCACAACATCCACAATCACAACCTGCACAACCACAGCCTGCACAACCACAACCACCTGTCAATTTCCAGTACCCACCAGCAGACCGCATCTGGGATTGGCAGCAAGGTGACAATTTTGTTCCCAATCCCCATGGCTTTGATGAAATACAAAGTGGAATACTGCAAAACTGTACACTTGGGAACAATGTCACTGAACTGTAATGCTCTCAGTTATTCTTCAATGAACCCCTGATGCACATTATTGTCAGGGAAAGCAACACATACTACGAGTACACCATGGCAAACACAATTCTTTCACCAAGGTCATGCCTACACCAGTGGAAGGACGCAACTGTGGCAGAGATGTACAGTGGTCCCTCGGTTTTCGCCGAAAATTCGTTCCAGAATGCTGCTCAAGTGCCATTACCGAACGAATTTACTTCCTTAAGAAATAATGTCACGTAGGTTAGTCTATTTCAGACCCCCAAAAATACACTTGCAACAGGACTTACGAAAATACACTTACATAAATGTTCGAGTTTGGAGATGCACGAAAACCGAGGGACCACTGTATTTGTTCTTTGCCACAATAATGCTTATGCCACATGTGTATAAGCACACTCTCAACACATACTGGTCGACAGACTGCCTAATTTCAACCCCAGCTTTCAGTGACATTATACCAGTGAATCGATTTGTGCTACTGTTACGTATGATACACTTCTCTGACAAAACAAGGCCTGACAGAAGCGACAGGTTATATAAGATCAGGAATGTGTTTATGTACCTGAAACAAAAGTGCTGTATGTATTTTTATCCCTTCAGGAAGCTTGTTATTGATGAGTCTTTTATTTTGTTCAAAGGCAGACTGTCATTCAAGCAGTATATACCAAGCAAGAGGAAACGCTTTGGTATAAAGTTATTTGTACTGTGTGATTGCAAAAGTGGTCTTGTATTGGATATAATTGTGTACACTAGCAGTAATACATTGCAAGATACCAGGAAGTTATTGGGTATCTCTGGTGATGTGGGTAGAACAATGATGGAACCATATCTTGGTAAGGGCATATATTATATACTGATAACTGGTACACAAGCCCCTTACTCAGTGATTTCTTGCGAGTGAACATGACAGATGTGTGTGGCACAGTGCGTGGAAATCGTAAACATATGCCTAGGTTCGACGCAGGCACTCGTAGAGGTGATGTGCAGGTGCTTGCTGCCAATGACATCATGGCATTTCGGTGGCAAGACAAACGTGATGTCACATTGTTGACATCAGTTCACTGACACGAAATGGTAGACACTGGCAAGCAAAATAGAGAGACCAATGAACCTATTATAAAACCTGCAGCAGTGATAGACTACAACCTCAATATGCGCTTAGTGGACAAATGTGACATGCAGATTGGGTTTGCTGATTGTGTTCGCAAGAGTTATAAGTGGTACATAAAACTCTTTTTCCATCTTCTTGACATTTCCATGCTGAATGCTTATACAGTAGGGCCCCACTTATACGGCAGGTTAGGTTCCAGGCTAGTGCCTTAAAGCAGACATTGCCGAAAAGCAGAACGCCATTTTTATCCATTTCTAAATGCATATAAATGCCAGACAACAAGCTTACACTAACTTATATTAAGTTAACAATAGCAGTAGGTATTAAAAAACACAATAAAAAGTAAGATACACACAGAGTACATTTATTACTTACCTTAAAGTATTAACATTGGCTTAAAATAGTCTGTGAACCAATTTATGAAAAGATCAGTAGTCATCCAAGCTTTCGAATTGGATTTATAATAAACAGGGAGGCTACCTTTTGCATAGTTCTTTAGGGCCCTAGGATTCTCTGAGTGATAAATTATCATATTCTTTATTTATTTCATGTAATACAAGGTGGGGGGTACTTATAGTTATACATTAAAGTTGATATTACAAGATGGCCAATAATATGCCTAGGTATGCCTAGGCTTTTCAGGCAGTCTTATGATAGGTCTTACTCAATAGCTATACAATGGATATACAGATTGTAAGGTTAGGTTAGGTTTACAAAATTTAGGTACTGGAATTTAAACATTGAGAATTTAACAATTAGTATAAAAAGTTAGCAATTAGTTTATATATTAATGATAAAGGTGATTTTTATTTTTATTTTTTTATTAACACATTGGCCGATTCCCACCAAGGCAGGGTGGCCCGAAAAAGAAAAACTTTCATCATCATTCACTCCATCACTGTCTTGCCAGAAGGGTGCTTTACACTACAGTTATAAAACTGCAACATTAACACCCCTCCTTCAGAGTGCCGGCACTGTACTTCCCATCTCCAGAACTCAAGTCCGGCCTGCCGGTTTCCCTGAATCCCTTCATAAATGTTACTTTGCTCACACTCCAACAGCACGTCAAGTATTAAAAACCATATGCCTCCATTCACTCCTATCAAATACGCTCACACATGCTTGCTGGAAGTCCAAGCCCCTCGCACACAAAACTTCCTTTACCCCCTCCCTCCAACCTTTCCTAGGCCGACCCCTACCCCGCCTTCCCTCCACTACAGAAGTCACTCTGTCTCGTTCCATTCTCTCTACATGTCCAAACCACCTCAACAACCCCTCCTCAGCTCTCTGGACAATCGTTTTGGTGATCCCGCACCTCCTCCTAATTTCCAAACTCCGAATTCTCTGCATTATATTCACACCACACATTGACCTCAGACATGACATCTCCACTGCCTCCAGCCTTCTCCTCGTTGCAACATTCATCACCCATGCTTCACACCCATATAAGAGCGTTGGTATAACTATACTCTCATACATTCCCCTCTTTACTTCCATGGACAAGGTTCTTTGTCTCCACAGACTCCGAAGTGCTCCACTCACCCTTTTCCCCTCATCAATTCTATGATTCACCTCATCCTTCATAGACCCATCCGCCGACATATTTTTTTTATTTTTTTTTTATTAACACATCGGCCGATTCCCACCAAGGCAGGGTGGCCCGAAAAAGAAAAACTTTCATCATCATTCACTCCATCACTGTCTTGCCAGAAGGGTGCTTTACACTACAGTTATAAAACTGCAACATTAACACCCCTCCTTCAGAGTGCCGGCACTGTACTTCCCATCTCCAGAACTCAAGTCCGGCCTGCCAGTATCCCTGAATCCCTTCATAAATGTTACTTTGCTCACACTCCAACAGCACGTCAAGTATTAAAAACCATATGCCTCCATTCACTCCTATCAAATACGCTCACACATGCTTGCTGGAAGTCCAAGCCCCTCGCACACAAAACTTCCTTTACCCCTCCCTCCAACCTTTCCTAGGCCGACCCCTACCCCGCCTTCCCTCCACTACAGATTTATACACTCTGAAGTCACTCTGTCTCGTTCCATTCTCTCTACATGTCCAAACCACCTCAACAACCCCTCCTCAGCTCTCTGGACAATCGTTTGGTAATCCCGCACCTCCTCCTAATTTCCAAACTCCGAATTCTCTGCATTATATTCACACCACACATTGACCTCAGACATGACATCTCCACTGCCTCCAGCCTTCTCCTCGTTGCAACATTCATCACCCATGCTTCACACCCATATAAGAGCGTTGGTATAACTATACTCTCATACATTCCCTCTTTACTTCCATAGACAAGGTTCTTTGTCTCCACAGACTCCAAGTGCTCCACTCACCCTTTTCCCTCATCAATTCTATGATTCACCTCATCCTTCATAGACCCATCCGCCGACATGTCCACTCCCAAATATCTGAATACATTCACCTCCTCCATACTCTCTCCCTCCAATCTGATATCCAATCTTTCGTCACCTATTCTTTTTGTTATCCTCATCACCTTACTCTTTCCTATATTCACTTTCAATTTTCTTCTTTTACACACCCTACCAAATTCATCCACCAACCTCTGCAGCTTCTCTTCAGAATCTCCCAAAAGCACAGTGTCATCAGCAAAAAGCAACTGTGACAACTCCCACTTTGTATTTGCTTCTTTATCTTTTAGCCCCACACCTCTTGCCAAGACCCTCGCATTCACTTCTCTACAACCCCATCTATAAATATATTGAACAACCACGGTGACATCACACATCCTTGTCTAAGGCCCACTTTTACTGGGAAATAGTCCCCTTCCCTCCTACACACTCTAACCTGAGCCTCACTATCCTCATAAAAACTCTTCACTGCTTTCAGTAACCTTCCTCCTATTCCATACACCTGCAACATCTGCCACATTGCCCCCTATCTACCCTTTCATACGCCTTTTCCAAATCCATAAATGCCACAAAACATCTTTACCCTTATCCAAATACTGTTCACCTATATGTTTCACTGTAAACACTTGGTCTACACACCCCTACCTTTCCTAAAGCCCCCTTGTTCATCTGCTATCCTGCTTTCTGTTTTACTCTTAATTCTTTCAATAATAACTCTACCATACACTTTACCAGGTACACTCAACAGACTTATTCCCTATAATTTTTGCACTCTCTTTTGTCCCCTTTGCCTTTATACAAAGGAACAATACACGCTCTCTGCCAATCCCTAGGTACCTTACCCTCTTCCATACATTTATTAAATAATAGCACCAACCACTCCAAAATTATATCCCCACCTGCTTTTAACATTTCTATCTTTATCCCATCAATCCCAGCTGCCTTACCCCTTTCATTCTACCCACTGCCTCACGAACTTCCCCTACACCCACAACTGGCTCTTCCACACTCCTACAAGATGTTATTCCTCCTTGCCCTACACACGAAATCACAGCTTCCCTGTCTTCATCAACATTTAACAAATCCTCAAAATATTCTCTCCATCTTCCCGATACCTCTAACTCTCCATTTAATAACTCTCCTCTCCTATTTTTAACTGTCAAATCCATTTGTTCTCTAGGCTTCCTCAACTTATTAATCTCATTCCAAAACTTTTTCTTATTTTCAACAAAATTTGCTGATAACATCTCACCCACTCTCTCATCTGCTCTCTTTTACATTGCTTCATCACTCTTTAACCTCTCTTTTTCTCTCCATATACTCTTCCCTCCTTGCATCACTTCTACTTTGTAAAAACCTCTCATATGCTAACTTTTTCTCCCTTACTACTCTCTTTACATCATCATTCCACCAATCGCCGACATATCCACTCCCAAATATCTGAATACATTCACCTCCTCCATACTCTCTCCCTCCAATCTGATATCCAATCTTTCGTCACCTATTCTTTTGTTATCCTCATCACCTTACTCTTTCCTATATTCACTTTCAATTTTCTTCTTTACACACCCTACCAAATTCATCCACCAACCTCTGCAGCTTCTCTTCAGAATCTCCCAAAAGCACAGTGTCATCAGCAAAAAGCAACTGTGACAACTCCCACTTTGTATTTGCTTCTTTATCTTTTAGCCCAACACCTCTTGCCAAGACCCTCGCATTCACTTCTCTTACAACCCCATCTATAAATATATTGAACAACCACGGTGACATCACACATCCTTGTCTAAGGCCCACTTTTACTGGGAAATAGTCCCTTCCCTCCTACACACTCTAACCTGAGCCTCACTATCCTCATAAAAACTCTTCACTGCTTTCAGTAACCTTCCTCCTATTCCATACACCTGCAACATCTGCCACATTGCCCCCCTATCCACCCTATCATACGCCTTTTCCAAATCCATAAATGCCACAAAAACATCTTTACCCTTATCCAAATACTGTTCACCTATATGTTTCACTGTAAACACTTGGTCTACACACCCCCTACCTTTCCTAAAGCCCCCTTGTTCATCTGCTATCCTGCTTTCTGTTTTACTCTTAATTCTTTCAATAATAACTCTACCATACACTTTACCTGGTACACTCAACAGACTTATTCCCCTATAATTTTTGCACTCTCTTTTGTCCCCTTTGCCTTTATACAAAGGAACAATACACGCCTCTGCCAATCCCTAGGTACCTTACCTCTTCCATACATTTATTAAATAATAGCACCAACCACTCCAAAATTATATCCCCACCTGCTTTTAACATTTCTATCTTTATCCCATCAATCCCAGCTGCCTTACCCCCTTTCATTCTACCCACTGCCTCACGAACTTCCCCTACACCCACAACTGGCTCTTCCACACTCCTACAAGATGTTATTCCTCCTTGCCCTACACACGAAATCACAGCTTCCCTGTCTTCATCAACATTTAACAAATCCTCAAAATATTCTCTCCATCTTCCCGATACCTCTAACTCTCCATTTAATAACTCTCCTCTCCTATTTTTAACTGTCAAATCCATTTGTTCTCTATATTGGCATAATATAGTTTCTATATTGGAGTATCTTAGGCAAACTTATGACTAGCTTAAGTATTATGGAGCAATAGTTGTATTAGAATTTTGGTTAGAACTGTGCAAATTAAGGGGAATCACAGATATCAATAAGTGCATTTTGCTGTGGTTAGTAATGTGCAAATTAAGGAGAATCACAGATATCAATAAGTGTATTTTGCTGTGGATATGTGCAAGATAAAGTAGTTTTCGTATGGTTAACTACCGGTTGGGTGCGTAAGTGAGATAAGATGTTTTTTAACGGTGCTTTTGAAAATGGAGGTTGTGTCTGCAGTTCTAGAGTTTTCAGGCAGGGAGTTCCAGATTTTAGGCCCTTTTATGCGCATTGAATTTTTGTATAGATTTAGTCGGACACGGGGAATGTCAAAGAGATGTTTATGTCTGGTATTATGTCTATGGGTCCTGTCACAACTGTCAAGAAAGTGTTTTAGCTCAGGGTTAAAGTTGGAATTTATGGTTCTATAAATGTAGATAGCAGAGTAGTAAGTATGGATGTTCTGGACAGTGAGTAGGTTTAGGTCTTTGAAGAGTGGGGGGGTGTGCTGCCTAGCGTTGGATTGTGTGATAATTCTTACTGCGGCTTTTTGTTGGGTTATTATTGGCTTTAGGTGGGTAATTGCTGTTGATCC
The DNA here is from genome assembly GCA_009830355.1 of Cherax destructor. Lineage (NCBI taxonomy): Eukaryota > Metazoa > Arthropoda > Malacostraca > Decapoda > Parastacidae > Cherax > Cherax destructor. The sequence continues at coordinate 67,548 of WNWK01005671.1, read as the reverse complement.
CCATGCACAAATGGCATATGTGACGTAGGGATAGATGAGTGAGTAGTATAGTGTGAGTAGGGCTGATTGTGGTACATAATACCGTATCTTAGAGAGGATCCCACAGTTTTGGACACTTTCTTTGTTATGTGTTGGATATGGGTGCTGAATTTCAGGCTGCTGTCAAGGTGAAGGCCCAGGAACTTGCCCTCGTTATGTCTAGCAATAGGTGTAGAGTTGATCTTATTGTTTAATTGTGGATCATCTGTTCTGTTGCCAAACATAATATAGAAGGTCTTATCAGTGTTGAGTGTAAGTTTATTGGCAGTCATCCATGTTGATATTTTTATTAATTCGTCGTTAACAATGGTATTAAGCGTGGCAAGGTTTGTGTGGGAGATGACATAAGTTGTATCGTCAGCAAAGAGTATTGGTTTCAGGTGTTGTGATACATTGGGAAGATCATTGATGTATAAGAGGAAGAGCAGGGGACCAAGGACACTTCCCTGCAGTACGCCGGTGTCTAGTGGTAGTGTCGTGGAGGATGTGTCTTTAATAGTGACATACTGGTACCTATTAGTGAGGTAGGATTTGAGGTATGCTAGTGCATGACCTCTTATTCCATAGTGGTCAAGTTTGTGGAGTAGGATGCCGTGGTTTACTGTGTCAAAAGCTTTCCTTAAGTCAATAAAAAGTCCTAGTGGATATTCCTTATTTTCAAGTGCTGTGTAAAGCAGGTCTATCATTTTTACTATTGCATCGTTAGTGCTTTTATTTTTTCCTGAAGCCAAATTGGCAGGGGTTGAGTATGCTTTGTGTCGTTATAAACGAGTATAATCTCTTGTGCACAAGTTTCTCGAATATTTTGGATAGCAATGGTAGATTTGATATAGGCCTATAGTTATTTACGTCTGTAGGGTCACCACCTTTGTGTATTGGTGTAACTTGCAATTGAACTTGCAATCCCCAGCAGCATTAGCTCCTAGCAAGTGTTAGTTGAAGACTCAGATGAGTCAAAGGGATGTTAGGAAGTATTTCTTCAGCCATAGAGTAGTCAGGAAGTGGAATAGTCTAGCAAGTGATGTAGTGGAGGCACGAACCATACACAGCTTTAAGACGAGGTATGATAAAGATCATGGAGCAGGGAGAGAGAGGACCTAGTAGTGGTCAGTGAAGAGGCGGGGCCAGGAGCTAAGTCTAGACCCCTGCAACCACAATTAGGTGAGTACAATTAGATAAAGGTAGAGAAGTTTTCATTGCATTTATGGATTTAGAAAAGGCATATGATAGAGTGGATAGGAGAGCAATGTGGCAAATGTTGCAAGTGTATGGAATAGGTAATAAGTTACTGAAGGCTGTAAAGAGTTTTTATGAGGATAGTGAGGCTCAGGTTAGGGTGTGTAGGAGAGAGGGAGATTACTTCCCAGTAAAAGTAGGTCTTAGACAGGGATGTGTAATGTCACCATGGTTGTTTAATATATTTATAGATGGGGTTGTAAAATAAGTAAATGCTAGGGTGTTGGGGAGAGGGGTGGGATTAAATTATGGGGAATTAAATGCAAAATGGGAGTTGACACAGTTACTTTTTGCTGATGATACTGTGCTTATGGGAGATTCTAAAGAAAAGTTGCAAAGGTTAGTGGACAAGTTTGGGAGGGTGTGTAAAGGTAGAAAGTTGAAAGTGAACATAGATAAGAGTAAGGTGATGAGGGTATCAAACGATTTAAATAAAGAAAAATTGGATATCACATTGGAGAGAGGGATTGTGGAAGAAGTAAATGTTTTCAGATATTTGGGAGTTGACGTGTCAGCGGATGGGTTTATGAAAGATGAAGTTAACCATAGAATTGATGAAGGAAAAAAGGTGAGTGGTGCGTTGAGGTATCTGTGGAGACAAAAAACGTTATCCATAGAGGCAAAGAAGGGAATGTACGAAAGTATAGTGGTACCAACACTCTTATATAGGTGTGAAGTATGGGTTGCAAATGCTGCAGCGAGGAGGAGGCTGGAGGCAGTGGAGATGTCCTGTCTAAGGGCAATGTGTGGTGTAAATATTATGCAGAAAATTCAGAATGAATGTGGAAATTAGGAGAAGGTGTGGAGTTACTAAAAGTATTTGTCAGAGGGCTGAAGAGGGGTTGTTGAGGTGGTTTGGTCATTTAGAGAGAATGGATCAAAGTAGAATGACTTGGAGAGTGTATAAATCTGTAGGGGAAGGAAAATGGGGTAGGGGTCGTCCTAGAAAAGGTTGGAGGGAGGGGGTAAAGGAGGTTTTGTGGGCGAGGGGCTTGGACTTCCAGCAAGCATGTGTGAGCGTGTTAGATAGGAGTGAATGGAGATGAATGGTTTTTGGGACCTGACGAGCTGTTGGAGTGTGAGTAGGGTAATATTTTGTGAAGGGATTCAGGGAAACCAGTTAATTGATTTAGTTGGACTTGAGTCCTGGAAATGGGAAGTACAATGCCTGCACTTTAAAGGAGGGGTCTGGGATAGTGACAGCTGGGATGGACTATTCTCAGCTGTCGTATCTGAGCGCCTCTGCAAAGACAGTGATTATGTACGAGTGTGGTGAAATTGTTGAATGATGATGAAAGTATTTTCTTTTTGGGGATTTTCTTTCTTTTTGGGTCACCCTGCCTTGGTGGGAGATGGCCGACTTGTTGAGAGAAAAAAAAAAAAAAATTAGGTGAGTACACTCTTGGGTTATCCTGGGTTCTGTACACATCTGCTGCTATATGTAACTGTATTTGATGGCTATCTCAGCGATCAACATATACCTTGTTAGTAAGTTTATTCAGGTATACACAAATACAGCTACATAGATTATCATACATAGCAGAATATGCATAGAGAACCTAGGATAACCCAAAAAAAGTCAGTTCACTGAATTTAATCATTTCTAACTTGGCACTTAAAGTAAGAGGCTTACGACTTCTCTTTTTATCACAACTAAGCTTAGACGCCATAGTCAATGAGAGCCAACTAGTTAACAAAAGAGTAAACGAGAGAGAACGAGATACGGAGTTTAGACAAGGTAAAAAACAAACTGAACAGGTAGTGGGCGATCATACGTGTCCACTTTTAGTTCATTCACATACGTTTGTAAGAGTTTGTGAAACTTTTACCTCAAAATAATTTTTTTTATTATAATAATAATTACCTCACAATACAAATACAGTGGACCCCCGGTTAACGGCCATAATTCGTTCCAGAATGCTGTTCAAGTGCTGTTACCGAACGAATTTATTAACTTAAGGAATAATGTAAATTAGAGTAGTCTTTTTGGACCCCCAAACATACACTTACAAAAGCACTTAAAAAAATACACTTACATAAATGTTAGTGTTTGGAGCCGGCCGTTAACTGGGGGTCCACTGTACTCTTACATTGTGTACAAGTTAGTACAAAATAAACAAATAGCAACACTCCCATTCTCATGCAACACACTATTTTTAGAGTTAATGATATTATTATTATTATTATTATTATCATCATAATAAAAAAGAAGCGCTAAACCCACAAAGGTCGTGAATAGCTATATACAGAGTGAAGGCATATGAAAGGAATATTTTTATACAGTTATCCCTCTGTGTTTGACTAGAGAAAACGTAATTCTTCCGACTCCTACAAAGTCGCTTGGTAAACAAATCTCATATTTGTCAATTTTTATTCTGTGGGTGTATGTATCATGTTTATATGCTATGTAACATGTTTTTTAAATAATTTTGAAGAATATTTCATAAATGAAAATGTCTATATTAACGTAAAATAAAACATTTAATGTGCCCAAGAGTGATTATTATTAATATTACGTAATGTTTTCCCTCCGCCCGGCAACACCATAGCATATAAACAGCATGTTTATATGCTTTGTAACGTGTTTCTTATATAATTTTGAAGAAAATATCATAGATAGATTAATGAAAATGTCTATATATATTAACGTAAAATAAGACATTTAGTGTGCCCAAGAGTGATTATTATTAACCCTTTCAGGGTCGGTGCCGTACTAGTACGTTTTACGAGCAGGGGTTGGTGCTGTACTAGTACGCCCAAATTCTAGCGGCCTCAATTTAAACAGAAAACGTCTGGTAGGCATACATATGAAAGAATGGGTCTGTGTGGTCAGTGTGCACAGTATAAAAAAAATCCTGCAGCACACACTGCATGAGAAAAAAAAAACTGACCGTTTTTTTTTATTAAAACAGTAACTTTGCAGTCGATTTTCGTATGGTATTTATTGAAGTATTCTCGTTTTCTTGGTCTCATTTCATAGAATGGAAGATATGTTACAGAAATAGAGATGATTTTGATTGGTATGACAATGACAAGTACCTTGAAATTGAGCTCAAAGTAGGGAAAATGTTCGATTTTTGACGATGTTCAAGAGTAAACAAATCACACCATGCGTCCAATACACATCAACTGGCGAATCTTATATTCATGCACAAGTGCTCTGATATTATTTATACCATTTTTACAATGATGCAGTTGTATACATAACAGTAAATCTTCTATTTTTGTGTGAGAATAAAAATTCAAAATGGAAAGCAAAAGTAATGGAACAGGGGCCTGGAGACGTGGCTAATGAACAGAGAACATGTTATTTTAGTACCAGGAATGTCTGCCTTGTTTACTCTGGACCCTATTTTGAAATTGGCATCGTTTGAAATTTGTGTGAAATTGGAAAATTGCCATTTTCTGACCACTATTTTGGGTAGATGAAATTGGTAAATAGGCGGTTTCTTGTACTCAATCGATAGAAGAAATGGAGTTCTAGCGAAATAGCTATAATTTTAGGAGACTGAAACATTGGAATTTATCGAAAATAGGGCTCAAAGTGGGTGAAATCGCCGATGCGTAAGTGTCATAGATACCGCGAACTTCGCGAAAGCATAATTCCGTTAGTTTTCGATCAAATTTCATAATTTCGGTGGTGTTATGATCGGAAGAAGATTCTCTATCATTTCATAAGAAAAAAATTATTTTTTTTTTCCAAAAAATTTCCGAGAAGGCCTGTCGACCCCCTAAGGGTTAATATTACGTAATGTTTTCCCTCCGCTTGGCAACACCATAGCATATAAACAGCATGTTTATATGCCTTGTAACGTGTTTCTTATATAATTTTGAAGAAAATATCATAGATGGATTAATGAAAATGTATATATTAACATAAAATAAGACATTTAATGTGCCCAAGAGTGATTATTATTAGTATTACGTAATGTTTTCCCTCCGTCTGGCAACCACACCTACATAGCATATAAACAGCATGTTTATATGCTATGTAACGTGTTTCTTATATAATTTTGAAGAAAATATCATAGATGGATTAATGAAAATGTCTATATTGACGTAAAATTGGACATTTAATGTGCCCAAGAGTGATGATTACATAATAAAGATACGTGTTCACGGAAAATGTAAACAAACCGGGTGGCGCGCGCCGTATCTGAAATACCGCTTGCCGTATACAAAAGTTTTGGTCATAATTTGAACTTGCCGTATGAACGGAACGCCGAAAGGCGAAACGCCGAAAAGAGGGGCCCTACTGTAATATGTATAAGTTGAAGACCAACAACAAACCAAAATATGGTGAATTTTGTTTGTCAGTATTCAGACAAATAATATTCAAGTACCAAGGAACAACACTTGCAATAGACCAGCGCCCACGAAATTATCAACACATGCCCACTCGTCTGAGGCCTGGTGATCACTACCCCATACAACTGCCTGCTACTACTTTCAAGAAAAGTGCTCAGAAGAGGTGTTATGTCTGTGCACATACCACAAAACGCCCACAAAAATGCAGACACTCGTTTTGTGTGAGGAGTGTAAAGTACCACTGTGCATATACCCATGTTTCAAAGAATTCCACAAGCTGCAGCAGTTCTAGGAAAGTGTCCAGTGATTGTACATTTGTATATATATTATAGAACAATAGTAATAAACAATTCTTCTTATTGTTTGTTTGTGTAAACAAGTTTTGTAAACAATACGTATAATGATACTAGTATTTGTGCGATTATTGTGATGCATACGAGTGTGTGTGTGTGTGTGTGTGTGTGTGTGTTATATATATATATATATATATATATATATATATATATATATATATATATATATATATATATATATATATATATATATATATATATATATATATATATATATATATATATATATATATATATATATATATATATATATATATATATATATATATATATATATATATATATATATATATATATATATATATATATATATATATATATATATATATATATATATATATATATATATATATATATATATATATATATATATATATATATATATATATATATATATATATATATATATATATATATATATATATATATATATATATATATATATATATATATATATATATATATATATATATATATATATATATATATATATATATATATATATATATATATATATATATATATATATATATATATATATATATATATATATATATATATATATATATATATATATATATATATATATATATATATATATATATATATATATATTATATTGCACCTACAGTGGACCCTCGGTTAACGAAAGTTCCACAGTTGAACGTGTTAATCGGTTAGCTGATCCTCGGAGAAAGGTATAGACGTGTCCGCTGTCTGGCGGAGACACCGGTGAAAACGTTGTTTACCATTGAGAGAACATTACCCAGTGCGCTCTCTTCAAAGATTCACAGATATTTGGTGATTTGGTGGTTTAGTGATTGCACGGAAATAGTCACCATGGGTCCAAAAAAGCTTCCATAGTGGCACTCAGTGGTAGCAGGCATGCAGGGAGTGTAGCATTCATGCAAAGAGGTAGCATTCTATGGAGAGTGTAGCATTCATGCAGGGAGTGTAGCATTCATGCAGGAGTGTAGCATTCATGCAGAGAGTGTAGCATTCATGCAGGGAGTGTAGCATTCATGCAGGAGTGTAGCATTCATGCAGAGAGTGTAGCATTCATGCAGGGAGTGTAGCATTCATGCAGAGAGTGTAGCATTCATGGAGGGAGTGTAGCATTCATGCAGGGAGTGTAGCATTCATGCAGGAGTGTAGCATTCATGCAGAGAGTGTAGCATTCATGCAGGGAGTGTAGCATTCATGCAGAGAGTGTAGCATTCATGCAGAGAGTGTAGCATTCATGCAGGGAGTGTAGCATTCATGCAGAGAGTGTAGCATTCATGCAGGGAGTGTAGCAGGCATGCAGGGAGTGTAGCAGGCATGCAGGGAGTGTAGCATTCATGCAGGGAGTGTAGCAGGCATGCAGGGAGTGTAGCAGGCATGCAGGGAGTGTAGCATTCATGCATTAAAAGAAAAAGAAGGGAAGTAACCCCAGAGAGGGACTTGTTACCTGAAGTCCTTTTGGAGGGGGATTTCCCTTCCAACCATTAACACCCTGCCCCTGTCAGCAACTCTAGCTTCCAGATGCTTGCAACTCTTCAATAAAGGTAAGTACAGTGGTACCCCGGTTTACGATGGTCCCCAAACTCACCCTTTTATGTAAGTTTATTTTTTTAAATGCTTTTGTAAGTGTAATTTTGGGGGTCTAAAAGGACTAGTCTATTTTACAACATTTCTTAAGGAGATAAATTTGTTTGGTAATGGCACTTGAACAGCATTCTGGAATGAAAAAATATCGTAAACCGGGGTACCACTGTAAATGTTATTGTTTTTTTTTTTTTTGAGTGATTATTTTTTTGTGGAACGAATTAATTGTATTTACATTATTTCTTATGGGAAATAAGGTTTCAGATAACGAAAGATTCAGATTAAGTAATAGCTCCTGGAACGGATTAATTTCGTTAACCGAGGGTCCACTGTACTTTGGTCTCACAGGCCACATAAATTACATAAAAAAATAAAATAGTGAAAAAAACAAGTAACCTTCGAAAGGAGATAAACAAAAGTTTACCGGGTGAGCAGCATTCGCCGCTGTTGCCATACGCGGCTCATTTTCTGCCAACTTTACACCTCTATATCTCGGTAAGCACTGATCGCAAATTTTTTTTTTTGGGGGGGGATAAAAATAATCAGAAAAATAATCTTAATATTTTGATAAGAAAAAAATATTTTTTTTTTTTAGAATATTTTTGCAACACCAGAAGACATTTCAGGATTTGGGATTGCGACAGTCAAAGGGCTAAAAACAGCTGTAATTAAAAACAGCTGTCATTAGTAAGATAAGATCTGTTCGGATTTTGAACCTGGAGGGTTAGCCCCTAGAATAACCCAAAAATGTCAGTGCGTCATTGAGGACTGTCTTATTTCCAATGTGGTCCTTCAATCTTCTTCCCAAGGATGCAACCAACACCAATCGATTAACACCCAGGTACCTACTTACTGCTAGGTGAATGGTGTCAGCAGGTGTAAGGAAACATGCCCAACATTTCCACCCATCCCAGGGATTGAACTGCTTGCCTCAAGTGTGTGAGACAAGAGCATTGCCAACCAAACTGTGATTTTTACCAACAGGGTTTATAAATCTGCAGTGGAGGGGAGGAGGGGTAGGGGTCATCCTAGGAAAGGATGGAGAGGGTAAAAGAGGTTTTGTGTGCAAGGGGCATGGACATACAGCAGGCATGCGTGAGCATGTTAGATAGGAGTGAATGGAGACAAATGGTTTTTAGGACCTGACGAGCTGTTGGAGTGTGAGCAGGGTAATATTTTGTGAAGAGATTCAGGGAAACCAATTAGCTGGACTTGAGTCCTGGGGGTGGGAAGTACAATGCCTGCACTTTAAAAGAGGGGGTTTATGATATAGGTTGTTTAGAGTGACATCTAAACTGTTGTGTCTGGGCATCTCTGCAAAGACAATGATTATGTGTGAATGATGGTGAAAGTGTTTCTTTCGTTTTTGGTTCACCCTGCCTTGGTGGAAGATGGCCAACATTGTGAAAAAAAAAAAAATCAAATATGTATATCATATTTTATGAGTGCTTGACACACATTTTTGTGTCATGCACTCATAAAATGGGTATAAAACCACTGTGCCTCTAATAAATAATAGATTAATTTCTGATGAGTATTTTTAAAAATTCACCACTGAAAATATTTAAAGAAATTAGATAAAGAATACTTTTCCTGGTTACCATTCTGTAAGAAAAATATAATTCCCCTAACATATTCTTCACTCAACCCTAAAAATATGACTTTGGTGTCCACTATTATCCCCAAGTTCATTACCAGAGGACTACACAGCACCTCATCCAGTTCACTACAGGTTCCTAATAGCTACATATTATAGTCCATGTGTAACAGAGGTGCCATTCATCCCATGAGAGGATCAAGGAAGCAACTGTTGATGTGCAGTGTTAGTTCAACAGTAAGATAGTCAATGAGCCTATAAAGTCACAGCAGTAGCAACCTGATGGTCAAGTGTCAACTCAAATGTGTACCAAATATTAAGCAGTAGCCAGATATTTGCAAAAACTAACACTACCATAAAAATTAAACATAAGCAAGTAAACAATGCATTTTACTGAAACAAAGTACAGTGGACCCTCGGTTAACGAATACCCCGGAAATCGTGCAATTATGTAAGTATAATTTTGTAAGTTCTTGTGGAAGTGTATTTTTGGGGGTCTGAAATAGACTAACCTACGTGAAATTTTTCCTTAAGGAGTAAATTGCTCGGTAATGGCACTTGAGCAGACTTCAGGAGTGAAGTTTTTACGGAAACTCGGGGGTCCACTGTACAGTGGTACCTCGAGTTACGATGGTCACCAAAATCGCCCTTTTATGTAAGTTTATTTTTTTAAATGCTTTTGTAAGTATATTTTTGGCGGTGTAAAAGGACTAGTCTATTTTACATTATTCCTTATGGGGATAAATTCGTTTGGTAATGGCACTTGAACAGCATTCTCGAACGAAAAAATATCGTAACTCGAGGTACCACTGTACTGGCAAAGAATTGCAAATTTTTTTTTTATTTTGTTCAAATTTGCTAACCCAATGACAGGAAGGTTGCACAGCAGGGGTGGCCATGTACAGTACTTTTATTAGTCAAGTGTCCACCATGCTTCCACAGTATAGAATTACCCTTAGTGTTGTGACCTAATGACAGTCCTTAGAAGATGGTCTCCAATAACACAAAATACTTCAGCAAGTGCTTCAAGAAGCAGTACACAAAATGAAAACATTTTGTATTGACTATTAAACATAAAAACACAATTATGAAGCATGTTAAGCAAGGAACTTCACATGCATTAACTGTGATCCATTTTAACATTTATTTAATGACCAATAGTGATATTGTATAATACTGTACTCGCTGAATGAGATTTTTTCTGATACTCTGCTGCTACTAATTATTCTTCTTTCAACAAACTGGCCTTATCCCACCGAGGCAGGGTGGCCCAAAATAGAGAAACAAAAGTTTCTCTTTTTAACTTTAGTAGTGTATATAGGAGAAGGGGTTAGTAGCCCCTTGATCCCGGCATTTTAGTCACCTCTTACGACACGCATGGCTTACGGAGGAAGAATTATGTTCCACTTCCCCATGGAGATAAGCAGAAATAAACAAGGACTAATAAGAAAATAGAAGAAAACCCAGAGGAGTATGTATACTGTATATACAGTGGTACCTCTACTTATGAGCAGCTCCCAACTCGAACAATTATGTAAGTGTATTTTTGTAGGTGCTTTTGTAAGTGTATTTTTGGGGGTCTGAAATGAATTAATTTAATTTTCATTATTTCTTATGGGGAAAAAAATTCCTTCAGTATCGGCACTTGAATAGCCGTCTGGAATGAATTAAGCTCGTAACTCGAGGTACCACTGTATATGCTTGTACATCAATGTGTAGTGTGACATAGGTGTAAGTAGAAGTAGCAAGATATACCTGTTATCTTGCATGTTTATGAGACAGAAAAGAAGACACCAGCAATCTTACCATCATGTAAAACAATTACAGTGGGCCCCCGGATTTTGTGATTAATCCGTTCCAGAGGGCTTAACTTAAACCGAAAATAACTTAACCCTTTGGGGGTCCAATGGGTCTCTCTGAAATTTGATCGAAAACTAACAGAATTATGCTTTCGCGAAGTTAGCGGTATCCATGACATTTGCGCATCTGCAATTTCGCCCACTTTGAGCCCTATTTTCGGCAAATTCCAATGTTTCAGTCTACTAAAATTATAGCTATTTCGCTAGAACTCCATTTCTTCTATCGATTGAGTACAAGAAACCTCCTATTTACCAATTTCAACTACCCAAAATAGTGGTCAAAATATGGCAATTTGGCCAATTTCACACAAATTTCAAATGATGCCAATTTCAAAATAGGGTCCATAATAAACAAGGCAGACATTCCTGGCACTAAAATAATAACATCTTCTCTGTTCATTAGTCATGTCTCCAGGCCCCTCTTACATTACTTTTGCTTTCCATTTTGAATTTTTATTCTCACAAAAAATAGAAGATTTACTGTTATGTATACAACTGCATCATTGTAAAAAGGGTATAAATAATATCAGTGCACTTGTGCAAGAATATTAGACTCCCCAGTTGATGTGTATTGGACGCATGGTGTGATTTGTTTACTCTTGAACATTGGCCAAAATTGAACATTTTCGCTACTTTGCGCTCAGTTTCAAGGTACAGTGGTACCTCGAGTTACGATATTTTTTCATTCGAGAATGCTGTTCAAGTGCCATTACCAAACGAATTTATCCCCATAAGGAATAATGTAAAATAGACTAGTCCTTTTACACCCCCAAAAATATACTTACAAAAGCATTTAAAAAAATAAACTTACATAAAAGGGCGATTTTGGGGACCATCGTAACTCGAGGTACCACTGTACTTGTCATCGTGAAACCAGTCAAAATTATCTCTATTTCTGTAATATATCATCTATTCTATAAAATGAGACTAAGAAAACGAGAATACAAGCATAAATACCATACAAAAATAGACTGCAAAGTCACTGTTTTAAACCAAAAACACGGTCAGTTTTTTTTTCCTCATTATGCACTGTGGTGCAGGATTTTTTTTATACTGTGCACACTGACTGCACAGACCCATTCTATCACATCTAGACCTAACAGCCTGTTTCTGCTTGATTTGAGGGCGCTAGAATTTAGGCGTACTAGTACGTCAATAACCCCAGGGAGTAGGCCGTACTAGTACGACCAAAACCCCGAAAGGGTTAATAATGGAAATTCAATTAATCCGTTCCAGACACCCAAAAGTATTAAAATAAATATTTTTTACACATTAACTTACACAGTACATGTATATATAAATTACAACTAATACATACAACAGTGTAGTAACTGAACACTTAACTTTATTGAAGAGTTGTTGATGTGTGGAAGATGTAAGGAGGGGAGAGGAAGGAGTAGTATGCTAGTGTTTGGAAGGGGAATCCCCTTCCATTAACACTGCAGGTACCAAGTTCTTTTCTGGGGTTACTTCTTCTTTTTCTTTTAATGCCACTAGGAACCCTCTCTCACAAAAAATCTGTCCAGGGAGCTCTGTGTCTGGCATTTCTTTAAAACATCCCTGAAATGGGACACCAGTGTCATTGTACATGTTGCCAGCACGGCCTGCAACAGCTTTGTTAGGGTGAAAATCATCCATAAAGCCTTGCACATCAGTCCATTTGGCACAGATCTCCCTAATCCTTGAAGAAGGCACCGTCTTCCATCTCTGTTCCTCCTCCTCCTCCTCTGGACCATTATCCTGAACTGTGGTCTGGTGTTGTTGTTGCAGATGAAGCTCTTGCAGATCTTCAGTGGTTATCTCTTCATTGTCCTCCTCCACCAACTCTTCCACATCCTCGGTACTAACATCCAACCCCATGGACTTTCCCAGTGCCACAATTGCTTCCACAACAGGCTCAGGCTCAGGGTTCTGAGGCTCATCCCCAAAACCTTCAAAATCCCTCTCTGGGACACAGTCTGGCCACAATTTTCTCCAGGCAGAGTTCAAAGTCCTGGTAGTCACTCCCTCCCAAGCCTTACCTATAAGGTTTATGCAATGCAGGATAGTGAAGTGATCTTTCCAAAACTCTTTTAAGGTCAATTTAGTGTCTGAGGTCACATCAAAGCACTTTTGAAACACTGCTTTGGTGTAGTTTTTTTTAAAGTTTGAAATGACCTGCTGGTCCATGAGCTGGAGGGGAGGAGTGGTATTAGGGGGCAAGAACTTCACTGTGATGAACTTAAATTCCTCCACAATTTGCTCTTCCAAGTCTCGAGGATGACCAGGAACATTGTCCATTATCAGGAGGCATTTGAGGCCCAAATTATATTCCTTGAGATATTTCTTCATACTAGGACCACACACTTCATGGAACCAATCAAAGAAAATTTCCCTAGTGACCCATGCCTTATTGTCAGACTTCCACATCACACACAAATTAGCCTTGGCGACACTGCATTTCTTAAACACACTGGGATTTTCAGAGTGATACACCAGTAAAGGCTTCACTTTAAAATCACCACTAGCATTACTACACAACATAAGAGTTAGCCTATCTTTCATACGCTTGTGTCCTGGCAGTGCCTTTTCCTCCTGTGTAATGAAGGTCCTGTTTGGCATTTTCTTCCAAAACAGGCCTGTTTCGTCACAATTAAACACTTGTTCAGGTTTAAATCCTTCAGCCTTTACATAGCTTTGAAATTCATTCACATATTTTTCAGCCGCACTTTTGTCAGAACTGGCTGCCTCACCATGCCTTATCACACTATGTATGCCACTACGCTTCTTAAATCTGTCAAACCAGCCTTTGCTGGCTTTAAATTCGCTCACTTCAGCACTCGTTGCAGGCATTTTCTTGATGAGATCATCATGCAACTGCCTTACTTTTTCAGATATTATTGCCTGTGTAACACTATCTCCTCCTAATTGTTTCTCGTTGATCCACACCAACAACAAATTTTCCACATCTTCCAGCACTTGCGATCTCTGTTTTGTGATCATATTTGCACCTTTCGCAACAACAGCGTTCTTGATTTGATTTGACTTGGCCACAATGGTACCGATGGTTGAATAGGGTTTGCCACAGAGCCTGGCCAGCTCTGCCACACGCACTCCACTTTCATATTTTGCAATGATTTCCTTCAGTTCTACCGTATTTCTCACTTTCCTTAACACAGGGCTGCCACTACGAGCTTTCTTTGGACCCATGGTGGCTTATTTAGCAGTTGCAGGCACTAAAAACAGTGGAAAAATGACAAAATGTATGGTATGAATGCGTGGGTGGCGCTCACTCGCTGGTAAACAATGGCACACTGACTCTGGATGGAGCGTTGTGCTGTCCCAGGGCACGTGTACGCGTGCAAGACGAATAGCGTTTTCCGAGCGGATCATCGTTTACCGAACCATTATTTTTACTGAAAAATGTATCGTCTTCCGAATTCACCGTTATCTGACGCCAACGAAATCCGGGGGCCCACTGTACAGGTTTCTGTTTCACACTAACTTGGCAGGACAGTAGTACCTCCCTGGGTGGTTGCTGTCTACCAACCTACTACTTAGGATATATACAGTGGTACCTCGGTTAACGATATTTTTTTGTTCCAGAATGCTGTTCAAGTGCCAAACGAATTTATCCCCATAAGGAATAATGTAAAATAGACTAGTCCTTTTAGACCTGCAAAAATACACTTACAAAAGCATTTAAAAAAATAAACTTACATAAAAGGGCGAGTTTTGGGGACCATCGTTAACCGAGGTACCACTGTATATATATTTTTTTCAACAAGTCGGCAGTCTCCCACCGAGGCAGGGTGACCCAAAAAAAGAAAAACACTTTCACCATCATTCACATATAATCACTGTCTTTGCAGAGGCACTCAGATACGACAATTTAGATGTCACTCCAAACAGCCAATATCCCACACCCCTCCTTTAGAGTGCAGCCACTGTACTTCCCACCTCCAGGACTCAAGTTCGGTTAACCAGTTTCCCTGAATCCCTTTACAAAATATTACCCTGCTCACACTCCAACAGCTCGTCAGGTCCCAAAAACCATTTGTCTCCATTCACTTGGGCATGCCTGCTGCATGCCCAAGCCCATTGCACACAAAACCTCTTTTACCCCCTCCATTCTTTCTTAGGATGACCCCTACCCATCTTCCCCTCCACTACAGAGTTATACACCCTCCAAGTCATCCTAGTAACCCCTTCTGTATAAATTACTAAATTTAAAAAGAAAAACTTTCATTTTTCTTTTTAGTGGACCCCCGAGTTTCGTAAACCCCGGAAATCGTACATTTATGTAAGTATAATATTGTAAGTGCTTGTGGAAAAGTATTTTTGGGGGTCTGAAATAGACTGACCTACGTGACATTTTTCCTTAAGGGAGTAAATTCGTTCGGTAATGGCACTTGAGCAGATTTCAGGAGTGAAGTTTTTACGAAACTCGGGGGTCCACTGTATATTGGTAGTGGGTTTGTGTCAATCATCTTCAGATATTTTTTAATGTCACCTTTGCACCATTTATAACATTTTTAGTATATTTTTAAATGTTTACACAGTAGTGTACTATATACTGCAATAAACTGAATAGAGGAAATCAACTCTAATATACAGTGGTACCTTGACTAACGAGTGCCCCAACTTATGAGTTTTTTGAGTTACAAGCCGTTGCTCGGTAAAAAATTTTATTTGAGTTGCGAGCCAAAATCCGAGTTACGAGCGAGCTTCAGATATGCCGCTACTCGCAGGAGAGAGGAAATATGAAAAACCTCGATAATAACCAATGTGTAACATCCTTTCAATTTTGATAGCACTGGTAGTGTCATCCTGCCAGAATGTTCTATAACATATGCCCTAAGTAAAAAGAAACAATTCTGGAACATGTGTAATACATGTTCGGCAGGCCGGCTGGCTGATTTGCTTTGGCTGTCTCTATCTCCTTCTGTCTGTCTGTATCTATCTCTGTCTCTCTGTCTCTGTCTCTCTCTATCTCTGTCTCTCTCTATCTCTGTCTCTCTCTATCTCTGTCTCTCTCTGTCTCTCTCTATCTCTGTCTCTCTCTATCTCTGTCTCTGTCTCTCTCTATCTCTGTCTCTCTCTGTCTCTCTATCTCTGTCTCTCTCTGTCTCTCTCTATCTCTGTCTCTCTCTATCTCTGTCTCTCTCTATCTCTGTCTCTCTCTATCTCTGTCTCTCTCTATCTCTGTCTCTCTCTATCTCTGTCTCTCTCTATCTCTGTCTCTCTCTGTCTCTGTCTCTCTCTGTCTCTGTCTCTCTATCTCTGTCTCTCTCTATCTCTGTCTCTCTCTATCTCTGTCTCTCTCTATCTCTGTCTCTCTCTATCTCTGTCTCTCTCAATCTCTGTCTCTCTCAATCTCTGTCTCTATCTCTATCTCTGTCTCTATCTCTGTCTCTCTCTATCTCTGTCTCTCTCTATCTCTGTCTCTCTCTATCTCTGTCTCTCTCTATCTCTGTCTCTCTCTCTATCTCTGTCTCTCTCTATCTCTGTCTCTCTCTATCTCTGTCTCTCTCTATCTCTGTCTCTCTCTATCTCTGTCTCTATCTCTGTCTCTCTCTATCTCTGTCTCTCTCTATCTCTGTCTCTCTCTATCTCTGTCTCTCTCTATCTCTGTCTCTCTCTATCTCTGTCTCTCTCTATCTCTGTCTCTCTCTATCTCTGTCTCTCTCTATCTCTGTCTCTCTCTATCTCTGTCTCTCTCTATCTCTGTCTCTCTCTATCTCTGTCTCTATCTCACAGGTATACATAAATACAGTTATACATAGTGTAAATTACTTAGGAAAACCCAAAAAATCCAGACAAAGTGCTATACTATGCTTGTAGATATAAGACATAATAAGCATGACTGGCAAGTAATACACATTTTCACGTGTTCGGGAATCAGATGTGACTGACTCTGCATAAGCAGAGACAGAGATAAACATAGACAGAGCTAGACAGACAGATAGACAGACAAATAGAAACAGATAGACAGACATGTTTATTTGTAACAATGAAAAATAAATCAAAGGCAGTGCACGATCATCAAATGTCACTCCACGAGTGACACTCCACTGGCAGTGGAGTGACAGACAGATAGACAGGCATGTTTATGTGTAACAGTGAAAAATAAAGCCAAGGCAGTGCACGATCATCAAATGTCACTCCACTGGCAGTGGAGTGACACTCATCTTACACCGTGCTTCAAGGAGTTTCATACATACTCCAGCATTTCTAAAACATTGCTGGGACCTGGCAAAAAAGGCAAAAATTATTTCTTATTTATAAATACATTTTTTATAGGTAGTAGGTTGGTAGACAGCAACCGCCCAGGGAGGTACTACCGTCCTGCCAAGTGAGTGTAAAACGAAAGCCTGTAATTGTTTTACATTATGGTAGGATTGCTGGTGTCTTTTTTCTGTCTCATAAACATGCAAGATTTCAGGTACATCTTGCTACTTCTACTTACACTTAGATCACACTACACATTCATGTACAAGCATATATATATACACACCCCTCTGGGTTTTCTTCTATTTTCTTACTAGTTCTTGTTCTTATTTCCTCTTATCTCCATGGGGAAGTGGAACAGAATTCTTCCTCCGTAAGCCATGCGTGTCGTAAGAGGCGACTAAAATGCCGGGAGCAAGGGGCTAGTAACCCCTTCTCCTGTATATATTACTAAATGTAAAAGGAGAAACTTTCATTTTTCCTTTTGGGCCACCCCGCTTCAGTGGGAAACGGCCGACGTGTTGAAAGAGGAAGAAGAAATACATTTTTCTTATTTAAAAACCTATAACAAAAAAATTGGGGTGTTTTTTTGGGGTTGGAACAGATTAATGGCATTTCAATTAATTTCAATGAGGAAAATTGATTTGATATACGAGCAAATTGAGTTACGAGCTGGGTCACGGAACGAATTAAACTCATAAGTCAAGGTACCACTGTACATTACTTAGGCTTGCATACTGGTTGAAAAGCCAGTCTTAAGTCCAAGTGGTCGGTAATCGAGTACATCGCTAAGTTTGGGGAGGCTGTATATACAGTGGACCCTCGTTTTTCGTAAGCATCAGAAATTCAACAACCAGATCAGGGCAGAGCAACAAGAGCAAGCACACACACACAGAACTACCCCCACCCAGAACCCCACAACCACTCACGCTATCCCAACACAAACCCCAATCCCCCACCCAACACTCCGCTATAGAATCCCGCAGTTTCATAATTTTCACTAATCGTAACTTTTTTTTGTCAAAATATTGACTCACGAATCGTCATTTGGCTCGCAAATAGTCGTTCGTCCCGAACGCATATGAGCGGCCCAAGCACAGTCAGTCTGCCATTGTTTATCAGCGAATGAGCATGATCCCACGTGTTCATACGATACATTTCACAATACAGTCATCCCTCCGTTTTCGTGTATCTCTGTTTTCGTGTATTTCAGTTTTCGTGCAGTTTTTTCAGGGAAAATTGACCCTCTGTTTTCGTGTGATTCCCTCCATTTTCGTGCTTGGTCCGGAACCCTGTCCAGTGCCCAGCGCACATACAAAGCCCACAAGCCCGCCTTCCACGCACATTCTCAGGCAGTGTAGCATTGTTTCTGGTTGAGTGAACATTATCCTGCGAGTTCATACAAACATTTCTTAACAATCCATTGTTTTGGCCCTTGATTATGTGTGTGACTGCTAAATAAGCCACCACGGGCCCAAAGAAAGCTCCTAGTGTCAGTCCTTTGGTAAAGAAAGTGAGGAACACCATAGAATTAAAGAAAGAAATCGTAGCAAAGTGGTGAGAGACAGTGGTGATGAGAGGCAGTGGTGGTGAGAGGCAGTGGTGGTGAGAGGCAGTGGTGATGGGAGGCAGTGGTGGTGAGAGACAGTGGTGGTGGGAGGCAGTGGTGGTGAGAGGCAGTGGTGATGAGAAGCAGTGGTGAGAGGCGGTGGTGATGAGAGGCAATGGTGGTGAGAGGCAGTGGTGATGAGAGGCAATGGTGGTGAGAGGCAGTGGTGATGAAGGCAATGGTGGTGAGGCAGTGGTGATGAAGGCAGTGGTGCTTGTTTGTTGGTTGAGGCAGTGTTAGAGGCAGTGGTGATGAAAGGCAGAGGTGGTAAGAGGCATTCTTAATGTAGAGTGAGAGGTGAGTAAACAAGATTAAATGAATAAACGAGAGAGAATGAGTGTGTAGAAGTTTCGGTAGTTTTGTCAACAAACCAGTTGTTGTTATTGTTGCTGCTGCTGCTGCTGCTGCTGTTACCAGCCAGCCTGGACAGGAATGATTCCTGTTCACACCTTGAAGCGACTGGAAAGAAGCGGTGATGAGAGGCAGTGGTGGTGAGAGGCAGTGGTGGTAAGAGGCAGTGGTGGTGAGAGGCAGTAGTGATGAGAGGCAGTGGTGGTGAGACAGTGGTGATGAGAGGCAGTGGTGGTGAGAGGCAGTGGTGGTAAGAGGCAGTCTTAATGTAGAGTGAGAGGTGAGTAAACAAGATTAAATGAATAAACGAGAGAGAATGAGAGTGTAGAAGTTTCGGTAGTTTTGTCAACAAACCAGTTGTTGTTTTTGCTGCTGCTGCTGTTGTTGTTGTTACCAGCCAGCCTGGACAGGAATGATTCCTGTTCACCTTGAAGCGACTGGAAATAAGTGATCTAATGCAGTTAGCATTACAAACTCCGTTTTCTCTTATACTAATGCGTCTGAAGGAGGAAAGAATAGGAAGATGTTTTCATAGCTGGACCGAGTATGCCCGCCACCACATTCGTAATGAGACACATATTTTATTCATTCTAGAGTGTATATCAGGTTTTTATGTTATTTATATTGTTTATTATGTCATATTAGATGAATTGTGATAGATAAATAAGCCGTAGAGCTGATATTAGTGTCAAATTGAAGCATTTTGTCCTGCCTCCCAACAATAAACTCGCCTCCCTCTCTCCTCCTCTCCATCTTCCATACACCAACAAGAGTCGCCAATAAAAGTAAGTGTGATGTTAAATGTTCATTTATACATGTTATTAGTGCTTTATATTTATTTGTTATTCTTTTCTGTATGTAAATCTATATTTAATCTCTAAAAAATTATTTTTTGTTAATACTCCTGGGTGTCTGAAACGGATTAATTGAATTTCCATTATTTCTTATGGGGAAAATGGCTTCAGTTTTCGTGTGTTTCAGTTTTAGTGCATCCCTCAGGAACGGACTAAACACGAAAACCGAGGGATGACTGTATTCCATTCGTTTTAGTGCTTGCATCTGCTAAATAAGCCACCATGGGCCCAAAGAAAGCTCCTAGTGCCAAGAAAGAACTGATAGCAAAGTACCAAAGTGGAGGAGGAAGAGAGAAGGGGGAATGTGCCTTCTTCAGTGATTCTACAATACGTATATACGATACTAAAGCAGCACAAGTCGATAAAGGGTATAGCACCAGCCAGTGATAAAGTGTAGCATTAACAGTATCGATAGAAAAAAGACAGCACGAAACTAACTCCTCCAATGTTATTGGAGGTATATAGGGCTACTGACAACACCGCCGCTTCTGCCGCCTTCACCACCACTATGTAAGGCTTATGCTCTCAGTGGCCCTTATACACCCTTGTAATATGAAATTCAGAGACCAGTTGATAAAAAGATTTAAGGCAAACAGACAGGATATTGCAGCACTAAATGAATACCAAAGGGTGAGGAACAGAGTGCAGAGGCTTATAAAAGGCGCAAAGGCAAGACACTATTGCTCAAAGATCGAAAAGTACAAGAATAACCCTAGAAAGCTCTGGCAACAACTCAAACAGTTGGGGTATAACCATAAACCCGTAGATAGATCTAACATAGTTCTAAATGTCGATAACGAGGTATGCCACGAAACAACTAAAGTGGCAAATTGTTTTAATTCATACTACACAACTGTCGCATCAACACTAGTAAGTAAGCTACCAGCTGCATCAAATACCTTTAACACAGACTCTGATAAATTTAAAACATACTATACCAATAAAGGAGTAACTCCAAACAGTTGTCAACTAGTAAGTGTATCTCATGACTTCGTGCAAAAAGAACTAAGCAGGTTAAACCCAATTAAGAGCACCGGCCCAGATAACATCCCGTCTAAATTCCTAAAAGATGGTGCCTCTGAACTGGCAATCCCCATTGCTCACATAATAATTTTGTCCATCACCACTAATACAGTGCCTACTGCAGCATGCCTACTGACCCATGCGAGGCAGGTCCATCACTCACCGGCTTAGACCTGACCACCTGGAGCTAACCTTCTCCAGGTAGTCAGGTCACTTCCACTTAAGGAATTAGTAAGGCATCTGACCTAGTAGCACAAGCTAGTCAGGTCCAACTCACACCCACCCACACCCACTCATGTATTTATCTAACCTATTTTTAAAACTACACAACGTCCCAGCCCCTATGATTAAGTCAGGAGTATCTGAGAGAGTTATAGTTAAGGAAGGGGTAGCAATAATGTTGAAAGATCAGTTATGGAGAGAGAAGAGAGAATATAAATGTATAAATTCAAGGATTATGTGGATTAAAATAAGGGTTGGATGTGAAAAGTGGTCATAATAAGTGTGTATGCACCCGGAGAAGAGAAGAGTGTAGAGGAGAGAGAGAGATTTTGGGAGATGTTAAGCGAATGTGTAGGAACTTTTGAGCCAATTGAGAGAGTAATTGTGGTAGGGCACCTTAATGCTAAAGTAGGAGAAGCGTTTACAGAGGGTGTGGTAGGTAAGTTTGGGGTGCCAAGTGTAAATGATAATGGGAAGCATTTGATTGAACTTTGTATAGAAAGGGGTTTGGTTATAGGTAACACATATTTTAAGAAAAAGAAGATAAATAAGTATACAAGATATGATGTAGGGCGAAATGACAGTACGTAGTTTGTTGGACTACGTATTGGTACATAAAAGACTGTTGGATAGACTTCAGGATGTACATGTTTATAGAGGGGCCACAGATATATCAGATCACTTTTTAGTTGTAGCTACAGTGAGAGTAAAAAGTAGACAGGATTCAAGAAGAATGGAAACAGCAAGTAAGAGAGATGTGAAGATTTATAAACTAAAGGAGGAGGCAGTTAGAGTAAGATATAAACAACTGTTGGAGAACAGATGGGCTAGTGAGAGTATAGGCAATGGGGTAGAAGATATATGGGGTACATTGAAGAATATAGTGTTAGTGTTCAGCAGAAGTTTGTGGTTACAGGAAAGTGGGTGCAGGAGGGAAGAAGAGCGATTGGTGGAATGATGATGTAAAGAGAGTAGTAAGAGAGAAAAAGTTAACATATGAGATGTTTTTACAAAGTAGAAGTGATGCAAGGAGGGAAGAGTATATGGAGAGAAAAAGAGAGGTTAAGAGAGTGGTGAAGCAATGTAAAAAGAGAGCAAATGAGAGGGTGGGTGAGATGTTATCAACAAATTTTGTTGAAAATAAGAAAACGTTTTGGAGTGAGATTAATAAGCTGAGAAAACCTAGGGAAAGAATGGATTTGTTAGTTAAAAATAGGAGAGGAGAGTTATTAAATGGAGAGTTAGAGGTATTGTGAAGATGGAGGGAATATTTTGTGGAATTATTAAATGTTGATGATTTCGTGTATAGGGCAAGGAGGAATAACATCTTAGAGGAGCGAGGAAGAACCAGTGGTGAGTGTGGGGGAAGTGCATGGGGCAGTGAGTAGAATGAAAGGGGGTAAAGCAGCTGGGATTGATGGGATAAAGATAAAAATGTTAAAAGCAGGTGGGGATATAGCTTTGGAGTGGTTAGTGTTTTTATTTAATAAATGTATGAAAGACAGTAAGATACCTAGGGATTGGCATAGAGCATGCATAGTTCCTTAGTATAAAGTCAAAGGAGACAAAAGAGTGTAAAAATTATAAGGGAATAAGGTAGTAGGTAGTAGGTTGGTAAACAGCAACCACCCAGGGAGGTACTACCCTCCTGCCAGGTGACTGTGAAACAGAAACCTGAAACTGTTTTACATGATGGTAGGATTGCTGTTGTCTTTTTTCTGTCTAATAAACATGCAAGATTTCAGGTACGTCTTGCTACTTATACTTACACTTAGGTTACACTACGCAAACATGTACACGTTTATGTATACACACTCATCTGAGTTTTCTTTGATTTTATCTTAATAGTTCTTGTTCTTATTGCTTTTCCCTTTCATATCCATGGGGAAGTGGAATAAGAATCTTTCCTCCGTAAGCCATGCGTGTTGTAAAAGTCAACTAAAATGCCGGGAACAATGGGCTAGTAACCCCTTTTCCTGTATAGCTTACTAAAAAGAAGAAGAAGAAAACCGTCAAAGTGGGATGTTTGAATGTGCGTGGATGTTGTGCGAATTATAAGAAAGAGATGATTGTAGATGTTATGAATGAAAAGAAGCTGGATGTCCTGGCTTTAAGTGAGACAAAGCTGAAGGGGGTAGGAGAGTTTCAGTGGGGAGAAATAAATGGGATTAGATCAGGGGTTTCAAATAGAGTTAGAGCTAAAGAAGGAGTGGCAATAATGTTGAATAATCAGTTATGGCAGGTAAAGAAGGAATATAAATGTATAAATTCAAGGATTATGTGGAGTAAAATAAAGGTTGGATGTGAAAAGTGGGTTATAGTAAGTGTTTATGCACCTGGAGAAGAGAGAAGTGTAGAGGAGAGAGAGATTTTGGGAAATGTTGAGTGAGTGTGTGGGGAGTTTTGAACCAAGTGAGAGAGTAATTGTGGTTGGGGATCTTAATGCTAAAGTGGGTAAAAATGTTGTGGATGGAGTAGTAGGTAAATTTGGGTGCCAGGAGTAAATGTAAATGGGGAACCATTAATTGAGCTATGTGTAGAAAGAGGTTTGGTAATAAGTAATACATATTTTATGAAAAAGAGGATAAATAAATATACAAGGTATGATATAGCACGTAAGGAAAGTAGTTTGTTGGATTATGTATTGGTGGATAAAAGGTTGATGAGTAGGCTTCAGGATGTACATGTTTATAGAGGGGCAACGGATATATCAGATCATTATTTGGTTGTAGCTACAGTTAGAGTAAAAGGTAGATGGGACAAAAAGAAAATTGCAACAGCAAGTAAGAGAGAGGTAAAAGTGTATAAACTAAGGGAGGAGGAAGTTAGGGTGAGATATAAGCAACTATTGGCAGAAAGGTGGGCTAGTGCAAGTAGGAGTAGTGGGGGTTGAAGAGAGTTGGGATAGTTTTAAAAATGCAGTATTAGAATGTGGGGCAGAAGTTTGTGGCTATAGGAGGGTGGGTGCAGGAGGAAAGAGGAGTGAGTGGTGGAATGAAGAAGTAAAGGGTGTGATAAAAGAGAAAAAGGTAGCTTATGAGAGGTTTTTACAAAACAGAAGTGTTAATAGAAGAGCAGAGTATATGGAGAGTAAAAGAAAGGTGAAGAGAGTGGTGAGAGAGTGCAAAAGAAGAGCGGATGAAAGAATGGGAGAGGCTCTGTCAAGAAATTTTGCTGAAAACAAGAAAAATTTTGGAGTGAGATAAACAAGGTAAGAAAGCCTAGGGAACGAATGGATTTGTCAGTTAAAAACAGAGTAGGGAGTTAGTAGATGGGGAGCTGGAGGTATTGGGTAGATGGCGGGAATATTTTGAGGAACTTTTAAATGTCGATGAAAAAAGAGAGGCGGTAATTTCATGTACTGGCCAGGGAGGTACAACATCGTTTAGGAGTGAAGAAGAGCAGGATGTGAGTGTGGGGGAGGTGCGTGAGGCATTACGTAGAATGAAAGGGGTAAAGCAGCTGGAATTGACGGAATCATTACAGAAATGTTAAAAGCAGGGGGATATAGTGCTGGAGTGGTTGGTATTTTTGTTTAATAAATGTATGAAAGAGGGAAGGTACCTAGGGATTGGCAGAGAGCATGTATAGTTCCTTTATATAAAGGGAAGGGGATAAAAGAGAGTGTAAAAATTATAGGGAATAAGTTTACTGAGTATACCAGGTAAAGTGTATGGCAGGGTTATTATTGAAAGAATTAGAGGTAAGACAGAGAGTAGGATTGCAGATGAGCAAGGAGGCTTTAGAGTGGGTAGGGATGTGTAGATCAAGTGTTTACAGTGAAGCATATATGTGAACAGTACTTAGATAAAGGTAGAGAAGTTTTATTGCATTTATGGATTTAGAAAAGGCATATGATAGAGTGGATAGGGGCAATGTGGCAAATGTTGCAAGTGTATGGAATAGGTAGTAAGTTACTGAAGGCTGTAAAGAGTTTTTATGAGGATAGTGAGGCTCAGGTTAGGGTGTGTAGGAGAGAGGGAGATTACTTCCCGGTAAAAGTAGGTCTTAGACAGGGATGTGTAATGTCACCATGGTTGTTTAATATATTTATAGATGGGGTTGTAAAAGAAGTAAATGCTAGGGTGTTGGGGAGAGGGTGGGATTAAATTATGGAGAATTAAATGCAAAATGGGAGTTGACACAGTTACTTTTTGCTGATGATACTGTGCTTATGGGAGATTCTAAAGAAAAGTTGCAAAGGTTAGTGGACGAGTTTGGGAGAGTGTGTAAAGGTAGAAAGTTAAAAGTGAACATAGATAAGAGTAAGGTGATGAGGGTATCAAACGATTTAAATAAAGAAAAATTGGATATCACATTGGAGAGAGGGATTATGGAAGAAGTAAATGTTTTCAGATATTTGGGAGTTGACGTGTCAGCGGATGGGTTTATGAAGGATGAGGTTAACCATAGAATTGATGAAGAAAAAAAGGTGAGTGGTGCATTGAGGTATCTGTGGAGACAAAAAAACGTTATCCATGGAGGCAAAGAAAGGAATGTACGAAAGTATAGTGGTACCAACACTCTTATATGGGTGTGAAGCATGGGTTGCAAATGCTGCAGCGAGGAGGAGGCTGGAGGCAGTGGAGATGTCCTGTCTAAGGGCAATGTGTGGTGTAAATATTATGCAGAAAATTCGGAATGTGGAAATTAGGAGAAGGTGTGGAGTTACTAAAAGTATTTGTCAGAAGGTTGAAGAGGGGTTGTTGAGGTGGTTTGGTCATTTAGAGAGAATAGATCAAAGTAGAATGACTTGGAGAGCGTATAAATCTGTAGGGAAAGGAAGGCGGGGTAGGGGTCGTCCTAGAAAAGGTTGGAGGGAAGGGGTAAAGGAGGTTTTGTGGGCGAGGGGCTTGGACTTCCAGCAAGCATGTGTGAGCGTGTTAGATAGGAGTGAATGGAGACGAATGGTTTTTGGGACATGACGATCTGTTGGAGTGTGAGCAGGGTAACATTTTGTGAAGGGATTCAGGGAAACCAGTTAATTGATTTAATTGGACTCGAGTCCTGGAAATGGGAAGTACAATGCCTGCACTTTAAAGGAGGGGTCTGAGATAGTGACAGCTGGGAGGGACTTTTCTCAGCTGTCGTATCTGAGCTCCTCTGCAAAGACAGTGATTATGTATGAGTGTGGTGAAAGTGTTGAATGATGATGAAAGTATTTTCTTTTTGGGGATTTTCTTTCTTTTTGGGTCACCCTGCTTCGGTGGGAGACGGCCGACTTGTTGAGAAAAAAAAAAAAAAAAAAAAAAGTCTGTTGAGCCTCCATGGGGAAGTGGAACAGAATTCTTCCTCCGTAAGCCATGCGTGTCGTAAGAGTCGACTAAAATGCCGGGAGCAAGGGGCTAGTAACCCCTTCTCCTGTATATATTACTAAAGTTAAAAAGAGGAACTTTTGTTTTTCTCTTTGGGCCACCCCACCTTGGTGGGAAACGGCCGACTTGTTGAAAGAAAGAAGAAGTCTGTTGAGTATACCTGGTAAAGTGTATGATAGAGTTATTATTGAAAGAATTAAGAGTAAGACGGAGAGCAGGATAGCAGATGAACAAAGAGGGTTTAGGAAGAGTAGGGGTGTGTAGACAAAGTGTTTACAGTGAAGCATAAAGGTGAACAGTATTCATACAAGGGTACATAAGAACATAAGAACATAAGAAAGGAGGAACACTGCAGCAGGCCTGTTGGCCCATACTAGGCAGGTCCTTCACAATCCGTCCCACTAACAGAATATTTGCTCAACCCAATTTTCAATGCTACCCAAGAAATAAGCTTTGACAATTCTACCCACTCATGCGCGAGTCCCACTCAAATCCAACCCCTCTCACTCATGAATTTATCCAACCTAAATTTGAAACTACCCAAGGTCCTTGCTTCAATAACCCTACTAGGCAGACTGTTCCACTTATCAACTACCCTATTTCCAAACCAATACTTTCCTATATCCTTTCTAAATCTAAACTTATCTAACTTGAATCCATTATTGCGGGTTCTCTCTTGGAGAGATATCCTCAAGACCTTATTTATATCCCCTTTGTTAATACCCATTTTCCACTTGTATACCTCGATCATGTCTCCCCTCATTCTACGTCTTACAAGTGAATGTAATTTTAGGGTCTTCAATCTTTCTTCGTAAGGAAGATTTCTAATGCTATGTATTAATTTAGTCATTCTACGCTGAATGTTTTCTAACGAATTTATGTCCATTCTGTAATATGGAGACCAGAACTGAGCTGCGTAATCTAGGTGAGGCCTTACTAATGATGTATAAAGCTGTAATATAACCTCTGGACTTCTGTTGCTAACACTTCTTGATATAAATCCCAGTAATCTATTTGCCTTATTACGTACGCTTAGGCATTGCTGTCTTGGTTTAAGGTTGCTGCTTACCATCACCCCCAAGTCCTTCTCGCAATCTGTATGGCTAAGTTCTACGTTATTTAACTTATAAGTGCTTGGGTTATGGACACTCCCGAGCTTCAGAACCTTGCATTTATCTACATTGAACTGCATCTGCCATTTTTCTGACCACGAATTAAGTTTGTCTAAATCTTCCTGAAGTTCTATGACATCTATGTTTGAATCAATTATCCTACCTATCTTCGTGTCGTCGGCAATTTACTCATATCACTAGTAATTCCCTCATCAAGGTCATTGATATATATTATAAATAACAATGGGCCTAAGACTGATCCCTGTGGAACACCACTTGTTACAAGTCCCCATTCGGATTTAACCCCATTTATGCACACTCTCTGCTTCCTATTGGTGAGCCATGACTCGATCCATGACAGCACTTTTCCCCCAATGCCATGAGCTGCCACTTTCTTTAACAGTCTCTGGTGCGGTACTCTATCAAAAGCCTTACTAAAGTCTAAATAAACAATATCGAATTCTTTATCGTGATCAACAGCCTCAAAAGCTATACTGAAGAAGGTTAATAAATTAGATAGGCAGGAACGGCCCCTCGTGAATCCATGCTGGGTATCATTAATCAAATTATGGTTATCTAGATGGCTTCTAATAATATCAGCTATAATTGACTCTAGTAATTTGCCTACAATTGAGGTCAGGCTTATTGGGCGGTAGTTTGACGGTAGTGACTTGTCCCCTGCTTTAAAAATAGGAATTACATTAGCCATCTTCCACATATCAGACACTACACCTGTTTGAAGAGATAAATTAAAAATGTTAGATATTGGTTCACAGAGTTCTATTTTGCATTCCTTAAGAACCCTTGCAAAAGCTCATCAGGACCCGGCGATTTATTTTGTTTCAGTCGGTCCAGCTGTTTCATAATCATTTCGCTAGTGACTGTAATATTACATAATTTATCTTCTTCTGGGCCTCTGTAAAAATTAATTACTGGGATATTATTAATGTCTTCCTGTGTGAAAACCGAGAGAAAATAATTATTAAAAATAGAGCACATATCATTCTCCTTGTCAGTAAGATGCCCAAAGTTATTTTTAAGGGGACCTATCTTATCCCTAACTTTTGTTCTATAAACCTGGAAAAACTTTTTGGGTTATTTTTTGAATCCCTAGCAACTTTAATTTCATAGTCCCGTTTAGCTTTTCTTATTCCCTTTTAACGTCCCTCTTAATGTCAGTATACTGATTTATAAGATGACCCTCACCTCTTTTATGCGCCTATAAATTCCTTTCTTCTGCCCTAAAAGATATTTGAGCCTATTATTCATCCATTTTGGGTCATTTCTACTTGATCTAATTTCTTTATACGGGATAAATGTTCTTTGGGCAGCCTGTATAGTGTTAAGAAAACTGTCATATTGATACCTCTCTTCTTCACCCCAGTCCACAGTTGATAAGTGTTCTCTAAGTCCATTATAATCTGCTAAGCGAAAATCTGGGACCATTACTGAATTATCCCTACTATCATACATCCATTCAATGCTAAAGGTAATTGACTTGTGGTCGCTTGAGCCGAGTTCCTCTGTAATTTCTAAATTATTAACAAGGGTTTCCTTGCTTGCCAGAACCAAGTCAAGTAGGTTATTTCCCTTGTAGGTTCTGTTACAAACTGCTTCAAAAAGCAATCCTGAACTACTTCTAAAAGTCGTTAGATTCTAAATTCCCTGTCATGAAATTCCAATCAATCTGACTAAAGTTGAAGTCCCCTAGAATTACTACGTTATCGTGTCTTGTGGCCTTAACAATTTCCTCCCAAAGTAGTCTCCCTTGTTCCCTATCTAAGTTTGGAGGACGGTAAATCACGCCTAAAATCAATTTTTCACACCCCTCTGAAAATTCTATCCAGACAGACTCTGTATGTGTTAATTCAGACTTTATACCCGTTTTTATGCAACAATTTAAATGATCACGGACATAGAGTGCCACCCCACCCCCTTTCCCGATACTTCTGTCTACTTGGAACAATTTAAAACCCTGAATGTGACATACGGCAGGCAAGTCCCGATTTTTCATATTAAACCATAAATAGGTAAATAGGTTTCTGTTGCATTTATGGATTTGGAAAAGGCACATGACAGGGTGGATAGTAGAGCAATATGGCAGATATTGCAAATGTATGGAATAAGTGGTAGGTTACTGAAAGCAGTTAAGAGTTTTTACAAAGATAGTGAGGATTAGGTTAGAGAATGTAGGAAAGAGGGAGATTATTTCCCAGCAAAAGTAGGCCTTAGACAGAGATGCATGATGTCACCATGGTTGTTCAACATATTTATAGATGGGATTGTAAAAGAAGTGAATGCTCAAGTGTTGGGAAGAGGTGTGGGATAGAGAGATAAAGAATCTAACACAAAGTAGAGTTGTCACAGGTGTTTTTTACTGATGACACTGTGCTTTTGGGAGATTCTGAAGAGAAGTTGCAGAGGTTGGTGAAAGAGTTTGGATGGACATACAAAACAAAGAAATTAAAAGTGAACATAGGAAAGAGCAAGGTGATGAGGATTGGTTATCAAATTCTAGAGAGGGAGTATAGAGGAAGTGAATGTATTCAGATATTTTTGAGTGAACTTGTCAGCAGATGGGTCTATGAAAGAAGAGGTGAATCACAGAATTGATGAGGGAAAAAATGTGAATGGAGCACTGAGGAGTCTGTGGAGACAAACAACATTATCCATGGAAGCAAAGAGAGGAATGTATGAGAGTATAGTATAGTGGTATCAACACTCTTATATAGGTGTGAAGCATGAATGGTGAATGTTGCAACAAGGAGAAGGCTGGAGGTAGTGAAGATATCATGTTTGAGGACAATGTGTGGTGTGAATATAATGCAGAGAATCTGTAGTTTGGAGATTAGGAGGAGGTGCAGGGTTTCTAAAAGTATTACCCAGAGGGCAGAGGAGGGGTTGTTGAGGTGGTTTGGATATTCAGAGAGGATGGAACAAAAAGAATGACTTGGAGGGCATATAAATCTGTATTTTAAGGAAGACAGGGTAGGGGTTGACCTAGAAAAGGGTGGAGGGAGGGGGTAAAGGCGGTTTTGTGTGCGAGGGACTTGGACTTCCAGCAAGCATGCGAGAGCATGTAAGATAGGAGCGAGTGGAGATGAATGGTTTTTATGACGATGTGCTGTTGGAGAGTGAGCAAGGTAATGTTTCTGAAGGGATTCAGGGAAACCAGTTAGCCAGACTTGAGTCCTTCACTCTGAAGGAGGGGTGTTGATATGCTGCAGTTTTTTAACTGTACTGTAAGCAAGCCTCTGACAAGACAATGATGCAGTGAATGATGATGTAAGTGTTTCTTCTTTTTCAAGCTACCCTGCCTTAGTGGGAAACGGCTGATGTGTTAACAATAAACAATAAATCACTGCTATACATCCACTGATGAAATATGGATGTATAACTGCCATACATCAAAACTCACATCCTAACCCTTCATCACACTCAAAGTTCAGTCCTCCATCAAGCTGACATTATTTTGAAGATTTTAAAATATTTCATGTAACAACGCTTCAACATCTCGCATATTTTAATCATCAGTAAATATTGAATTAGCAAGTAAAAATTAGCTAGGGTGTCAAGTACTTTCCATTTGTAAATTATTACATTCCTGTATTTGTCATGTCTGTCTTATACATACAGTAATGATATTCTTGTGAAAAAATGCATAATAACCCGAACATTAAAACTGCTATAAACAATCTATACAACTTACGTGTGCATTCTACAAAATGTTTTGTTACAGTACATTTTTTTTAAAGATTTATATAAACTTTTCTAGTCACATCAACAAACATAAAAGAACTCTGATGCCACAGCAAATAATTTGGCACTTTTCTAATTCTTTCAATGCTTTCATCTGAAACACATTTTTTTCATAAAAGCATGTGACTGTAGAAGTCTTAATAACTGTCAAGAAAAACACAGCTTTGAAAAAAAAAAAAAAAATGACAGCAGAAAACTTTAAATAATTTGACCCCAATAGACAAACTTATGGTTTGGTAAAAAACAAACAAGCAAACATAAACTATAAAACAGAATAGCAGACAACAAAGACAGAAGAATATAACATCCAATATGATTCAAGTTATGAATTTTTTAACAATTCATTAGCAAAAAAATAAAAAAGTGCATGAAGCATTATGACATGATGGTTTTATATTTCAAATGAGAAGTATCCATTAACAAAAGTAGAATAAATAAGGAAGTACATAGCAACATAAATAGATAAGACTTGATCAAGAGAAAGATAACAATAATTGATAAAAGAAATATGTATAATGTAATATTTCGGCTCACAAACATGGTATAATATTTACACAGTTTGGAAGAAACTGGGTTGAGGTATATTGACTAAAGTTGTCAGAGAATTATCTTTAAATGAGAACAATATTGGGGATCACTTCCCTTGTGGCCTGATCCCAGGCCTGGCCGCCTGGTTGATGGCCTGATCCCAGGCCTGGCCTCCTGGTTGATGGCCTGATCCCAGGCCTGGCCTCCTGGTTGATGGCCTGATCCCAGGCCTGGCCTCCTGGTTGATGGCCTGATCCCAGGCCTGGCCTCCTGGTTGATGGCCTGATCCCAGGCCTGGCCTCCTGGTTGATGGCCTGATCCCAGGCCTGGCCTCCTGGTTGATGGCCTGATCCCAGGCCTGGCCTCCTGGTTGATGGCCTGATCCCAGGCCTGGCCTCCTGGTTGATGGCCTGATCCCAGGCCTGGCCTCCTGGTTGATGGCCTGATCCCAGGCCTGGCCTCCTGGTTGATGGCCTGATCCCAGGCCTGGCTGTTGGTGCTAGCTATGTGCAGTCCAACATAAGCACTAGAACCTCGCTCATGAGGAACTAACTTCAGGAACTTATCCAGGTCTGTCTTGAAGACAGCTAGGAGTCTGTTAATTCCAATTCATGAAGGGAAGGTGATGAAAAGTCTTTTTCTCTTAACATTTACAGAGTTGTCCTTAAGTGTATGCAATGCCCTGTTTTTCACTGAGGTATTCTGCACTGTCTGCCAAGCCTCTTGCCCTTGTAGGGAGTAATTTTGGTGTGCAGATTTGGGGCCGATCCCTCCAGAATTTTCCAGGTGTAAATGAAGACGCATCTTTATTGCCTACATTCCAAGGAGTATAGTTCAAGGGATTTTAAGCATTCCTAATAATTTAGGTACTTGACTAAATTTATATGGGCAGTAAAGGTTCTCTGTATATTCCCCAGTTCTGACCAGTGTCACATTAGAGATACTGGTCTGTAGTTTAGGGCATCTTGTCTGCTTCCTTATTTGAATATCAATATCACATCTGTTATCTTCCAATCATCTGGGGCTTCACTGGTTCCTTATAATTTGTTGAAGATTAGTGTTAATGGCTTGTATAGTATTTCAGTATCTCATAATATTGATGGTGTGCTATCTAGTTATGATGCCTTTAATGTTTAATGCTCCATTAGGAGTCTCTCTCTTTCCTTGTAAGTCATTTGTATACCTGACAGTCTTATTTGGTTTATCCTCTCTTTTATGCCTGGTACAGCCCCTTGCTCCTTAGTAAAAAATACTTTAAAATCCTTTGTTGAGTATAATGCATATCCTTATGTCATGTCAGGTCATGTCCTCTGAATGTTCCCTCTTTTATCTTAATCATATCACTTGATCTTTTACTATCAATTTTCTTTTAAAGTGACCAAAGAAATTTTTTGGTCTATCTGCCTTGGCTTTTAACTCTATTTAAAAAAATTTCAGTTTCCTTCTATGCTCAAAGATAATTATTTCTGGCCCCTGTATTAGCTTGTCTGTTCTCTGGGAATGAGGTCTTTATGTATGTTCGTTATGCTTTTGTGATCTTAGATTATTCCTCCTTACACCGACAACCAAATGTTTTCAATCTCTCTTGTGTATTTTCCTCATGGGTTAGTATAAACTTGCCTGTGTTAATTGAATATGTTTGTCTTAGGGTTATATGGCTAAAAGCAAACCAAAATATCAAACAAATCCCTAACTTAAAAACAATGAGCTCAACGCCCAACATCTTTGTTCTACAACCTCAGCAAAAATGACTTTGACAACCCACTCACTCAAAGACAAAGGTAACAAGCAGAGTGAAAACTAACCATGATCTTGAGGAGCTAAAATAAATCATTTGAATACCACACACTTTACCAGAGACCTAAAATGAGCCAGGGTTAACCTTACTATACATACAAAGATGGTGGCACCTCAAATGTCAGCAATTGCAGACTAATAGCAAACCTGCCAGTACCATCAAAAATTTTAGAAAAATAAAAAAAATTGATTATAACCAAATGTCTACATCTTAAAATACAATATTTAAAGTTGAGGCAAAAAATTTGTCATAACCTAAAAAAGCAAACAATGCCATATAAGAATGCTAAAATATAATCTTCATTGCACCTATGAAAAATGAATACTTTATTTTATAAATTTCAATCATTTTACACTGTAAATCAGATAATTGTACATCAAAATGGATTCAGTGGTTATGCCTTTAACCTCATCCAACTGTACCTAACCAATAGACATTAATAATTTACTTTAAATGACACTAATGCACACTCTCTCCCAATAAAAAAAATGGTGTTCTCAAAGGCAGCATACTATTTGTAAAAGAGGAGGAAGCAGGGCAAGAAAGTAGAAAAGGCAAGGAAGAGAGTAAGAATAAAAAATGAAGGTTGAGCTGAAGAAGAGAGAAGGAGGATATGGAAGAAGTAAACAAAACTTTCCACAACAATTCAAGTGACGTGACGATGATGTGATGAAAATGGCATGATAAAGTAAACCAAACTGAGTTATCTATACCTAAACAAATCAATATATGCTCAGTTAATTTACTCCAACAATATCAAGAATGGATGATGATGCTCTTTATAATTAAGTACAGTATTTGGAAAGCTTTCAGTCATCAGTAAAACTAGTTTGCATGTCATCATTAGAACATGATTCAATTAATATATCACTTAAAATACTCAACAAACAGGTCTGTGGCATAATTCATAACTTCAGTCATACAGATGATTAACATTAAAATTGGACAATACTTGCAGCAATTTTAAGACTTAGCCATGCAAAGCAAAAGTCCCAAAGCCACCGTCATGCGTCAGAGCTGTTAATATCTACTTCTGTACATAACCTATAAATCCAGCCTACCATGCAACGAATATTTGATGCCAAAAATATAATCTTGAGTTAAAACACACAACTTACCTATTCTTGCGGCTTCTAAATTGTTCAGGTTTAGAGCCAACTGAATTAGTTCTGATAGGTCGGTCAATCGAGGAATCATCATCTTCGGAATATCCGTAATATGAACCACTTCCGCTCTTCTCAGCTATAAAGTCAGGAAAGCGGTGATCAGATGAAGGTGTTCCAGATGTAAACGAGCAGCTGCTGCCAGGGGACATTTCAGGAAAGGAATCACCTGTTAAGAAAGCACAATTACAAAGGGTGTGTAAAGGAAGAAAGTTGAAAGTGAACATAGATAAGAGTAAGGTGATGAGGGTATCAAAACGATTTGGATAAAGGAAAATTGGATATCATATTGGAGGGAGTACAAAAGTGCATGTTTTCAGATATTTGGGAATTCACTTGTCAGTGGATGGGTTTATGAAGGATGAGGTTAACCACAGAATTGATGAAGGAAAAAAGGTGAGTGGTGCATTGAAGTATCTGTGGAGACAAAGAACATTACCCATGGAGGCAAAGAAGGAAATGTACAGGAGTATAGTGGAACCAACACTATTATATGGGTGTGAAGCATGGGTTGCAAATGCTGCAGCGAGGAGGCGGCTGGAGGAAGTGGAGATGTCGTGTCTAAGGGTAATGTGTAGTGTAAATATTATGCAGAAAATTCATAGTGTGGAAATTAGGAGGTGTGGAGTTAATAAAAGTATTAGTCAGAGGGCTGTTGAGGTGATTTGGTCATTTAGAGAGAATGGAACAAAGTAGAATGACTTGGAGAGCGTATAAATCTGTAGGGAAAGGAAGGCAGGGTAGGGGTCATCACCGAAAATGTTGGAGGGAGGGGGTAAAGGAGGTTTTGTGGGTGAGGGGCTTGGACTTCCAGCAAGCGTGCGTGAGCGTGTTAGGAGTGAATGGAGATGAATGGTTTTTGGAACCTGACAAGCTATAAATTAGACACATATGCAACACTTGGGTATCTTTATTGAGGAAACGTTTCGGCACACAGTGGCTTCATCAGTCCAATACAAAGCAGAAAGGTGTAAGGAGAGGAGGAGTTTGAGGTAATCAGTCCCTCGGCCTGGAGTCGATGTGTTCAGTCCATCAATCTTGTAAAAACTACAGCATAGGGCGTAGTAGTGGCTTATATACTGTAGGCAGGTGAGACAAAGCAGGAGGAGGCGGGGTCATAGTGGTATCATCCACTAGTCGAAGTAGGTCTTCGTCCAAAGGTTGGACAAGTGTTGAAGAATTCGTTTGTATCAAGATCCCAAAATGTTGCTGTGTCAGACAGGATGTAGATGAATGGTTCAGAGAACCGACAAGTTATAAATTAGACACATATGCAACACTTGGGTATCTTTATTGAGGAAACGTTTCGCCACACAGTGGCTGTAGTTTCTACAAGATTGATGGACTGAACAAATCGACTCCAGGCCGAGAGACTGATTACCTCAAACTCCTCCTCTCCTTACACCTTTCTGCTTTGTATTGGACTGATGAAGCAACTGTGTGGCGAAACATTTCCTCAATAAAGACACCCAAGTGTTGCATATGTGTCTAATTTATAACTTGTCGGTTCTCTGAACCATTCATCTACAACCTGACAAGCTGTTGGAGTGTGAGCAGGGTAATATTTTGTGAAGGGCTTCAGGGAAACTGGTTAGCCGGATATGAGTAGTAGAAATGGGAAGTACAATACTTGGACTTTAAAGGAGAAGTTTGGGATATTGGCAGTTTGGAGGGACATCTAAGCTGTCGTATCTGAGCGCCTCTGCAAAGACAGTGATGATGTAAGAGTGATGGTGAAAGTGTTGAATGATGATGAAAGTTTTTTTTCTTTCGTCTTGGGTCACCCTGCCTCGGTGGGAAACAGCCGACGTGTTAAAAAATAAATACAAAACAGATGAACTAGTGGCTGTCTTGTCAATCACACAATGCTAATTTTTTTTTTTTTGTCATTTGCCCAGTTTTCTACCTCATATTTAAATTGTGAATGACTTATGAGGATAGAAAAGTTTGGAAAATTTATAATTGGAATCCCTTCAGTACCAAGCAAATTTAAACTACTTATTCTTTCTAGGTTCTTGTTTTTATTATTATAATGGCATGCTTTATCACACAGAATCATGCTTTGCATTTCTCTATATAGGAGGGTCCCGCTTTATGGTGCTTTGCTTTACGACAATTCACTAATATGAACATTTCAAATTACGACCAAAAATATATTTATATTGCTCCCTGATTCACTATTACGGCGTCTGTGCACCACTCTGTTTGTTTACATCCTCAGTGAGCTCTGCATCTATTGATTTTGTCTGGAAACTTTCCAAAATTTCAAGTGTTTTAAAGTTATTGTGTATTTTATATATGTATTTTTTTCACACAATGGCCAACTCCCACTTATGCCTACCTGTACCTAAATATACGTAAACTTACACTCTGAGCTGGCGTGCAGGTACACATTAAAATCACTAAGAGTATCTCACTAGTGTTGAAGATTCAATAATAATAATAATGATTTCGTCGCTAATGGAGGAATAATCCCTTACTGACACTTCAAAAGTGTCACCACCCCTCCCTCTCCCCACCTTCTCCCTCTCTCTGTATAGCCCCCAGCCCCACACACCCTCTGATACCTCTCCATATATGTCAGTTTTTATTAATTTGGGCTTCTTTATTATGTCAGTCTGTATCTGTCTGCCTGACTGAATAACTTACTGACTTGACTGAATGACTTACTGACTTGATTGAATGACTGACTTGACTGAATGACACACTGACTTGACTGAATGACACACTGACTTGACTGAATGACACACTGACTTAACTGAATAACTTACTGACTTAACTGAATAACTTACTGACTTGACTGAATGATTTACTTGACTGAATGACTTACTTGACTGAATAACTTACTTGCCTGAAAAACTTACTGACTTGACTGAATGACTTATTGACTTGACTGACTTACTGAAAAAGAGTGTATGTTTAGCACATAGCATTTCTGTAATGGTCATGGTCACTTTTTTTTATGGTGTTGTGACAAAAGTGTCAGATAACTGATGACAGCCAGTGACATTTGATAAATTGCACTGCTGCAGGGAACCCTCGCTTGTGTCATGTTTATTATTATGAAATACTATGACATTTAAAGTGCCTCAGAGTGATTATTATTAATTATTATTATTACCATCAACATACCTTGTTCACTGAGTATAATAAATTCTTAAGCTGCAACGAGAGACACCGAGAATGTAAACACACACACGAACATATAAGATAATGACATACATGTATAAGATACTGAGAGGAATAGACACGGTGGACAGAGACAGAATGTTGCAGAGATGGGACACAGCAACAAGGGGACACAGTTGGAAGTTGAAGACTCAAATGAATCACAGGGATGTTAGGAAGTATTTCTTCAGTCATAGAGTGGTAGGGAAGTGGAATAGCTTGGGAAGCGATGTAGTGGAGGCAGGTTCCATACATAGCTTTAAGGAGAGGTATGATAAAGCTCATGGAGAAGAGAGCGTGACCCAGTAGCGGCCAGTGAAGAGGCGGGGCCAGGAGCTATGACTCGACCCCTGCAACCACAACTAGGTGAGTACCGGCTAACCCCTTTACTGTGAACTTCTTTTGTACTTCCATTTTCCTCTTCCAAGTGCTGCTGCACTTCTTGTACTATGGGGTACAAAATCAAGTCTTGGAAACTTTAAAAGCTAGTATACCGAGTGGCTGTAAGAAGGAGATTGAGATGCTTGACGCAGACACACTGCGCTGCCGTTACCATGACCCAAGTTCTCGTACTGCATACAATATTTTTTTTTTTAATTTGTCGAAGAGCCCGTCGTAACTCCGAGTTGTTGGTAAATGAGTACGTCGGTAAGTGAGGAGAGGCTGCATACACACCCCTCTGGGTTTTCTTCCATTTTCTTACTATTTCTTGTTCTTGTTAATTTCCTCTTATCTCCATGGGAAAGTGGAACAGAATTCTTCCTCCGTAAGCCATGCGTGTCGTAAGAGGTGACTAAAATCCCGGGAGCAAGGGGCTAATAACCCGTTCTCCTGTATACATGTACCATCTGACTTACGACCTGCTCGACATACGACCACTCATACTTATGACCGTATGTCTGGCAGCAGGGCTGGGCGGGCCAATGCATACCGCCATACGACAGTTGACCACTACTCACAGCAACACACCATCTCGGGAGAGCTCTCACATCACTCAGGCAGCATCACTTTGAATTCGAGCACATTGTTTTGTATGCAAATGTTCTCGGAAATAAACAACTATTTGTGTTGTCCACAGTGTTTCTCCTAAACCTTACAGTATAAAATACAGTACTAAAAGCATAAAAAGTAAAGTAAAAAATGAAATACAAAAATAAAACAAAATATAATCATTACAATAACTGTGATGTTGATATACAGTAGTAAAATATTTAGTAAAAAGTAACATACAATACTATGTAGGTACTTTATATAGCAAAGGTTTGACATTATGCCCTACCCAGTATGATCGCAAACTTGCTCACAGTGTTGAAGAATTTTCAAAAATAAAACAAATTACTTTTTCTTATGAAATGATAGGCAATCTTTTTCTGAAGGTAATGAAACCACAAGTTCGAAATTTGATGGAAAACTTATGAAATTACGCTCTTGCAAAGTTAGCGGTCTCGATGATATTTATGCATCAGCGATTTTTCAAAATTTGAGCCATATTTTGGGGGAATTCCATTGTTCCACTCGTTCAAACTCATAGCTATTTCGCTAAAATTCCTTTCATTCTATGGATTGAGTACAAAAAAACACCCATTTACTTATTTCAACTACACAAAAAAAGTGATCAGAAATTACTAATTAGGCCAATTTCACACAAAATTCAAGAAAGGCCAATTTCAAAATAGGGGCCAGAATAAACAATGCAGACATTCCTAGCACTAAAATAACATTTTCTCTCTTCATTAGTCATGTCTCCGGCTCCTCTTATAATACGCTTGCTTTTCACCTTGAATTTTTATTCACACAAAAAAAAAAAAAGATGATTTATTGTTATTCAGACTAATGCATAATTTGTAATTTATTGTATAAATAATATCAGTGCATTTGTGAAAGCATATCAGACCCATCAATTGAAGTGTATTGGACATGTGACGTGATTTGTTTACTCTTGAACATTGCCAAAAATCGAACATTTCTGCTACTTTGAGCTCAATTTCAAGCTACTTTTATTCGGTAAACCATTTAAAATCACCTCTATTTCTGTAATATACAGTGGTACCTCGACTTACGATGGTCCCCAAACTCACCCTTTTATGTAAGTTTATTTTTTTAAATGCTTTTGTAAGTGTAATTTTGGGGGTCTAAAAGGACTAGTCTATTTTACAACATTTCTTAAGGAGATAAATTCGTTTGGTAATGGCACTTGAACAGCATTCTGGAATGAAAAAATATCGTAAGTCGAGGTACCACTGTATCTTCCATTTTATCAAATGAGACCAAGAAAACAAAAATACAACCATAAATACCATATGAAATATACCACAAAGTCGCTGTTTTCAACCAAAAACATGGTAGTAGTTTTTTTTCTCATTATGCACCGCTTGCTGCAGGATTTTTTTTATACTGTGCACACTGACCATGCAGACCCATTCTCTGATATGAAGGCCAACCAGATTTCTCCCGGAAGATTTGAAGCCGCTAGAATTTTGGCATAGTATTACAGGACCGACACTGGCTTCAAAACCGTAATATTACGGCACTGACACCAAAAGGGTTAAAAAATCTAATAATAATCACTTTGGGGGGCTTTAAATGTCACATTATGTTAATATACTTTTTTTTTTTCAACAAGTCGACCGTCTCCCATCGAGGCAGGGTGACCCAAAAAGAAAATCCCCAAAAAGAAAATACTTTTATCATCATTCAACACTTTTACCTCGCTCATACATAATCACTGTCTTTGCAGAGGCGCTCAGATACGACAGTTCAGAATAGTCCCTCCAAACTGTCACTATCCCAGACCCCTCCTTTAAAGTGCAGGCATTGTACTTCCCATTTCCAGGACTCAAGTCCGGCTAAATCTATAATAACCGGTTTCCCTGAATCCCTTCACTAAATATTACCCTGCTCACACTCCAACAGCTCATCAGGTCCCAAAAACCATTCGTCTCCATTCACTCCTATCTAACACGCTTACACATGCTTGCTGTAAGTCCAAGCCCCTCGCCCACAACACCTCCTTTACCCCCTCCCTCCAACCTTCTCAGGGACGACCCCTACCCCTCCTTCCTTTCCCTACAGAAAAAGAAAGAGAAGTGAATGTGAGGGTCTTGGCAAGAGGTGTGGGGTTAAAAGATAAAGAATTAAATACAAAGTGGGAGTTGTCACAGTTGCTTTTTGCTGATGACACTGTGCTTTTGGGAGATTCTGAAGAGAAGTTGCAGAGGTTGGTGGATGAATTTGGTAGGGTGTGTAAAAGAAGAAAATTGAAAGTGAATATAGGAAAGAGTAAGGTGATGAGGATAACAAAAAGATTAGGTGACGAAAGATTGGATATCAGATTGGAGGGAGAGAGTATGGAGGAGGTGAATGTATTCAGATATTTGGGAGTGGACATGTCAGCAGATGGGTCTATGAAGGATGAGGTGAATCATAGAATTGATGAGGGGAAAAGGGTGAGTGGAGCACTTCGAAGTCTGTGGAGACAAAGAACCTTGTCCATGGAAGTAAATCTGTAGTGGAGGGAAGGCGGGGTAGGGGTCGGCCTAGGAAAGGGTGGAGGGAGGGGGTAAAGGAAGTTTTGTGTGCGAGGGGCTTGGACTTCCAGCAAGCATGTGTGAGCTTATTTGATAGGAGTGAATGGAGACAAATGGTTTTTAATACTTGACGTGCTGTTGGAGTGTGAGCAAAGTAACATTTATGAAGGGATTCAGGGAAACCGGCAGGCCGGACTTGAGTCCTGGAGATGGGAAGTACAGTGTCTGCACTCTGAAGGAGGGGTGTTAATGTTGCAGTTTTATAACTGTAGTGTAAAGCACCCCTCTGGCAAGACAGTGATGGAGTGAATGGTGATGAAAGTTTTTTTTTTCGGGCCACCCTGCCTTGGTGGGAATCGGCCGATGTGTTAATAAAAAAATAAAAATAAAATTATACACTCTCCAAGTCATTCTACTTTGATTCATTCTCTCTAAATGATCAAACCACCTCAACAACCCCCCTTCAGTCCTCTGACTACAGTGGACCCCAAGTAATGAACAAAATTCATTCCAGAAGCCTGCTCAAGTGCCATTATCGAACGAATTTACTCCCTTAAGAAATAATGTCAAGTAGGTTAGTTCATTTCAGACCCCCAAAAATACACTTACAAAAGCACTTACAATATTATACTTACATAATTGTACGATTTCCGGGGTGTTCGTAACTTGGGGTTCCACTGTAATACTTTTAGTAACACCACACCTCCTCCAAATTTCCACACATCTTGTAGGAGTGTGGAAGAGCCAGTTGTGAGTGTGGGCGAAGTTTGTGAGGCTGGGATTGATGGGATAAAGATAGAAATGATAAAAGCAGGTGGGGATATAGTTTTGGAGTGGTTGGTGCTATTATTTAATAAATGTTAAGTAAAAGGACACAAATGCAACTAATGTGACATTTTATTGTGGCAACGTTTCGCTCTTCAGGAGCTTTTTCAAGCCGTTACGGCTTGAAAAAGCTCCTGAGAGAAAACGTTGCCACAATAAAATGTCACATTAGTTGCATTTGTGTCCTTTTACTTAACATATTGTCGGTAATTCTACCAATATTATTATTTAATAAATGTATGGAAGAGGGTAAGGTACCTAGGGATTGGCAGAGAGCATGTATTGTTCCTTTGTATAATGGCAAAGGGGACAAAAGAGAGTGCAAAAATTATAGTGGAATAAGTGTGTTGAGTGTACCTGGTAAAGTGTATGGTAGAGTTATTATTGAAAGAATTAAGAGTAAAACAGAGAGCAGGATAGCAGATGAACAAGGGGGCTTTAGGAAAGGTAGGGGGTGTGTAGACCAAGTGTTTACAGTGAAACATATAGGTGAACAGTATTTGGACAAGGGTAAAGAGGATTTTGTGGCATTTATGGATTTGGAAAAGGCGTATGATAGGGTGGATAGGGGGGCAATGTGGCAGATGTTGCAGGTGTATGGAATAGGAAGTAGGTTACTGAAAGCAGTGAAGAGTTTTTATGAGGATAGTGAGGCTCAGGTTAGTGTGTAGGAGGGAGAGG
This sequence comes from Cherax destructor, assembly GCA_009830355.1. NCBI lineage: Eukaryota > Metazoa > Arthropoda > Malacostraca > Decapoda > Parastacidae > Cherax > Cherax destructor. The sequence goes on along the minus strand of WNWK01005671.1, from coordinate 24,424 downwards.
GACTATTTCCCAGTAAAAGTGGGCCTTAGACAAGGATGTGAGATGTCACCGTGGTTGTTCAATATATTTATAGATGGGGTTGTAAGAGAAGTGAATGCGAGGGTCTTGGAAAGAGATGTGGGGTTAAAAGATAAAGAATCAAATACAAAGTGTAAGTTGTCACAGTTGCTTTTTGCTGATGACACTGTGCTTTTGGGAGATTCTGAAGAGAAGTTGCAGAGGTTGGTGGATGAATTTGGTAGGGTGTGTAAAAGAAGAATATTGAAAGTGAATATAGGAAAGAGTAAGGTGATGAGGATAACAAAAAGATTAGGTGACAAAAGATTGGATATCAGATTGGAGGGAGAGAGTATGGAGGTGAATGTATTCAGATATTTGGGAGTGGACATGTCAGCAGATGGGTCTATGAAGGATGAGGTGACTCTTAGAATTGATGAGGGGAAAAGGGTGAGTGGAGCACTTCGGAGTCTGTGGAGACAAAGAACTTTGTCCATGGAAGTAAAGAGGGAAATGTATGAGAGTATACTTATACCAACACTCTTATATGGGTGTGAAGCATGGGTGATGAATGTTGCAATGAGGAGAAGGCTGGAGGCAGTGGAGATGTCATGTCTGAGGTCAATGTGTGGTGTGAATATAATGCAGAGAATTCGGAGTTTGGAAATTAGGAGGAGGTGCGGGATTACCAAAACTATTATCCAGAGAGCTGAGGAGGGGTTGTTGAGGTGGTTCGGACATGTAGAGAGAATGGAACGAGACAGAATGACTTCGAATGTGTATAAATCTGTAGTGGAGGGAAGGCAGGGTAGGGGTCGGCCTAGGAAAGGATGGAGGGAGGGGGTAAAAAGAGGTTTTGTGTGCGAGGGGCTTGGACTTCCAGCAAGCATGCGTGAGCGTATTTGATAGGAGTGAATGGAGACAAATGGTTTTTAATACTTGACGTTCTGTTGGAGTGTGAGCTAAGTAACATTTATGAAGGGATTCAGGGAAACCGGCAGGCCGGACTTGAGTCCTGGAGATGGGAAGTACAGTGTCTGCACTCTGAAGGAGGGGTGTTAATGTTGCAGTTTTATAATAACTGTAGTGTAAAGCACCCCTCTGGCAAGACAGTGATGGAGTGAATGCTGATGAAAGTTTTTCTTTTTCGAGCCACCTTCTTTGGTGGGAATCGGCCAATGTGTTAAAAAAAAAATTATTATTATTTATTAGTACATACGTACGTGGGATGTTTGAATGTGCGTGGATGTTGTGCGAATGATAAGAAAGAGATGATTGTAGATGTTATGAATGAAAAGAAGCTGGATGTCCTGGCTTTAAGTGAGACAAAGCTGAAGGGGGTAGGAGAGTTTCAGTGGGGAGAAATAAATGGGATTAGATCAGGGGTTTCAAATAGAGTTAGAGCTAAAGAAGGAGTGGCAATAATGTTGAATAATCAGTTATGGCAGGTAAAGAAGGAATATAAATGTATAAATTCAAGGATTATGTGGAGTAAAATAAAGGTTGGATGTGAAAAGTGGGTTATAGTAAGTGTTTATGCACCTGGAGAAGAGAGAAGTGTAGAGGAGAGAGAGAGATTTTGGGAAATGTTGAGTGAGTGTGTGGGGAGTTTTGAACCAAGTGAGAGAGTAATTGTGGTTGGGGATCTTAATGCTAAAGTGGGTAAAAATGTTGTGGATGGACTAGTAGGTAAATTTGGGGTGCCAGGGGTAAATGTAAATGGGGAACCATTAATTGAGCTATGTGTAGAAAGAGGTTTGGTAATAAGTAATACATTTTTTTTTATTAACACATCGGCCGATTCCCACCAAGGCAGGGTGGCCCGAAAAAGAAAAACTTTCATCATCATTCACTCCATCACTGTCTTGCCAGAAGGGTGCTTTATACTACAGTTATAAAACTGCAACATTAACACCCCTCCTTCAGAGTGCCGGCACTGTACTTCCCATCTCCAGAACTCAAGTCCGGCCTGCCGGTTTCCCTGAATCCCTTCATAAATGTTACTTTGCTCACACTCCAACAGCACGTCAAGTATTAAAAACCATATGCCTCCATTCACTCCTATCAAATACGCTCACACATGCTTGCTGGAAGTCCAAGCCCCTCGCACACAAAACTTCCTTTACCCCCTCCCTCCAACCTTTCCTAGGCCGACCCCTACCCCGCCTTCCCTCCACTACAGATTTATACACTCTCGAAGTCACTCTGTCTCGTTCCATTCTCTCTACATGTCCAAACCACCTCAACAACCCCTCCTCAGCTCTCTGGACAATCGTTTTGGTAATCCCGCACCTCCTCCTAATTTCCAAACTCCGAATTCTCTGCATTATATTCACACCACACATTGACCTCAGACATGACATCTCCACTGCCTCCAGCCTTCTCCTCGTTGCAACATTCATCACCCATGCTTCACACCCATATAAGAGCGTTGGTATAATTATACTCTCATACATTCCCCTCTTTACTTCCATGGACAAGGTTCTTTGTCTCCACAGACCCGAAGTGCTCCACTCACCCTTTTCCCTCATCAATTCTATGATTCACCTCATCCTTCATAGACCCATCCGCCGACATGTCCACTCCCAAATATCTGAATACATTCACCTCCTCCATACTCTCTCCCTCCAATCTGATATCCAATCTTTCGTCACCTATTCTTTTTGTTATCCTCATCACCTTACTCTTTCCTATATTCACTTTCAATTTTCTTCTTTTACACACCCTACCAAATTCATCCACCAACCTCTGCAGCTTCTCTTCAGAATCTCCCAAAAGCACAGTGTCATCAGCAAAAGCAACTGTGACAACTCCCACTTTGTATTTGCTTCTTTATCTTTTAGCCCAACACCTCTTGCCAAGACCCTCGCATTCACTTCTCTTACAACCCCATCTATAAATATATTGAACAACCACGGTGACATCACACATCCTTGTCTAAGGCCCACTTTTACTGGGAAATAGTCCCCTTCCCTCCTACACACTCTAACCTGAGCCTCACTATCCTCATAAAAACTCTTCACTGCTTTCAGTAACCTTCCTCCTATTCCATACACCTGCAACATCTGCCACATTGCCCCCTATCTACCCTATCATACGCCTTTTCCAAATCCATAAATGCCACAAAAACATCTTTACCCTTATCCAAATACTGTTCACCTATATGTTTCACTGTAAACACTTGGTCTACACACCCCTACCTTTCCTAAAGCCCCTTGTTCATCTGCTATCCTGCTTTCTGTTTTACTCTTAATTCTTTCAATAATAACTCTACCATACACTTTACCAGGTACACTCAACAGACTTATTCCCCTATAATTTTTGCACTCTCTTTTGTCCCCTTTGCCTTTATACAAAGGAACAATACACGCCTCTGCCAATCCCTAGGTACCTTACCCTCTTCCATACATTTATTAAATAATAGCACCAACCACTCCAAAATTATATCCCCACCTGCTTTTAACATTTCTATCTTTATCCCATCAATCCCAGCTGCCTTACCCCTTTCATTCTACCCACTGCCTCACGAACTTCCCTACACCCACAACTGGCTCTTCCACACTCCTACAAGATGTTATTCCTCCTTGCCCTACACACGAAATCACAGCTTCCCTGTCTTCATCAACATTTAACAAATCCTCAAAATATTCTTTCCATCTTCCTGATACCTCTAACTCTCCATTTAATAACTCTCCTCTCCTATTTTTAACTGTCAAATCCATTTGTTCTCTAGGCTTCCTCAACTTATTAATCTCATTCCAAAACTTTTTCTTATTTTCAACAAAATTTGCTGATAACATCTCACCCACTCTCTCATCTGCTCTCTTTTACATTGCTTCACCACTCTTTAACCTCTCTTTTCTCTCCATATACTCTTCCCTCCTTGCATCACTTCTACTTTGTAAAAACCTCTCATATGCTAACTTTTTCTCCCTTACTACTCTCTTTACATCATCATTCCACCAATCGCTCCTCTTCCCTCCTGCACCCACTCGCCTGTAACCACAAACTTCTGCTGAACACTCTAACACTACATTTTTAAATCTACCACATACATTTTCGACCCCATTGCCTACACTCTCACTAGCCCATCTATCCTCCAATAGTTGTTTATATCTTACCCTAACTGCCTCCTCTTTAGTTTATAAACCTTCACCTCTCTTTTACTTACTGATTCTATTTTCCTTGTATCCCATCTACCTTTTACTCCCACTGTAGCTATAACTAAAAAGTGATCTGATATATCTGTAGCCCTCTATAAACATGTACATCCTGAAGTCTACTCAATAGTCTTTTATCTACCAATACATAGTCCAACAAACTACTGTCATTACGCCCTACATCATATCTTGTATACTTATTTATCCTCTTTTTCTTAAAATATGTATTACCTATAACTAAACCCCTTTCTATACAAAGTTCAATCAAAGGGCTCCCATTATCATTTACACCTGGCACCCCAAACTTACCTACTACACCCTCTCTGCATGTTTCTCCCACTTTAGCATTTAGGTCCCCTACCACAATTACTCTCTCATTTGAAAAAGAGGATAAATAAATATACAAGGTATGATATAGCACGTAAGGAAAGTAGTTTGTTGGATTATGTATTGGTGGATAAAAGGTTGATGAGTAGGCTTCAGGATGTACATGTTTATAGAGGGGCAACGGATATATCAGATCATTATTTGGTTGTAGCTACAGTTAGAGTAAAAGGTAGATGGGACAAAAGAAAATGGCAACAGCAAGTAAGAGAGAGGTAAAAGTGTATAAACTAAGGGAGGAGGAAGTTAGGGTGAGATATAAGCAACTATTGGCAGAAAGGTGGGCTAGTGCAAGTAGGAGTAGTGGGGGGGTTGAAGAGAGTTGGGATAGTTTTAAAAATGCAGTATTAGAATGTGGGGCAGAAGTTTGTGGCTATAGGAGGGTGGGTGCAGGAGGAAAGAGGAGTGAGTGGTGGAATGAAGAAGTAAAGGGTGTGATAAAAGAGAAAAAGGTAGCTTATGAGAGGTTTTTACAAAACAGAAGTGTTAATAGAAGAGCAGAGTATATGGAAAGTAAAAGAAGGTGAAGAGAGTGGTGAGAGAGTGCAAAAGAAGAGCGGATGAAAGAATGGGAGAGGCTCTGTCAAGAAATTTTGCGGAAAACAAGAAAAAATTTTGGAGTGAGATAAACAAGGTAAGAAAGCCTAGGGAACGAATGGATTTGTCAGTTAAAAACAGAGTAGGGAGTTAGTAGATGGGGAGCTGGAGGTATTGGGTAGATGGCGGGAATATTTTGAGGAACTTTTAAATGTCGATGAAAAAAGGGAGGCGGTAATTTCATGTACTGGCCAGGGAGGTACAACATCGTTTAGGAGTGAAGAAGAGCAGGATGTGAGTGTGGGGAGGTGCGTGAGGCATTACGTAGAATGAAAGGGGTAAAGCAGCTGGAATTGACGGAATCATGACAGAAATGTTAAAAGCAGGGGGATATAGTGCTGGAGTGGTTGGTATTTTTGTTTAATAAATGTATGAAAGAGGGAAGGTACCTAGGGATTGGCAGAGAGCATGTATAGTTCCGTTATATAAAGGGAAGGGGGATAAAGAGAGTGTAAAAATTATAGGGAATAAGTTTACTGAGTATACCAGGTAAAGTGTATGGCAGGGTTATTATTGAAAGAATTAGAGGTAAGACAGAGAGTAGGATTGCAGATGAGCAAGGAGGCTTTAGAGTGGGTAGGGGATGTGTAGATCAAGTGTTTACAGTGAAGCATATATGTGAACAGTATTTAGATAAAGGTAGAGAAGTTTTTATTGCATTTATGGATTTAGAAAAGGCATATGATAAGAGTGGATAGGGGAGCAATGTGGCAAATGTTGCAAGTGTATGGAATAGGTAGTAAGTTACTGAAGGCTGTAAAGAGTTTTTATGAGGATAGTGAAGCTCAGGTTAGGGTGTGTAGGAGAGAGGAGATTACTTCCCAGTAAAAGTAGGTCTTAGACAGGGATGTGTAATGTCACCATGGTTGTTTAATATATTTATAGATGGGGTTGTAAAAGAAGTAAATGCTAGGGTGTTGGGGAGAGGGTGGGATTAAATTATGGAGAATTAAATGCAAAATGGGAGTTGACACAGTTACTTTTGCTGATGATACTGTGCTTATGGGAGATTCTAAAGAAAAGTTGCAAAGGTTAGTGGACGAGTTTGGGAGAGTGTGTAAAGGTAGAAAGTTAAAAGTGAACATAGATAAGAGTAAGGTGATGAGGGTATCAAACGATTTAAATAAAGAAAAATTGGATATCACATTGGAGAGAGGATTATGGAAGAAGTAAATGTTTTCAGATATTTGGGTGTTGACGTGTCAGCGGTTGGGTTTATGAAGGATGAGGTTAACCATAGAATTGATGAAGGAAAAAAGGTGAGTGGTGCATTGAGGTATCTGTGGAGACAAAAACGTTATCCATGGAGGCAAAGAAGGGAATGTACGAAAGTATAGTGGTACCAACACTCTTATATGGGTGTGAAGCATGGGTTGCAAATGCTGCAGCGAGGAGGAGGCTGGAGGCAGTGGAGATGTCCTGTCTAAGGGCAATGTGTGGTGTAAATATTATGCAGAAAATTCGGAATGTGGAAATTAGGAGAAGGTGTGGAGTTACTAAAAGTATTTGTCAGAGGGCTGAAGAGGGGTTGTTGAGGTGGTTTGGTCATTTAGAGAGAATGGATCAAAGTAGAATGACTTGGAGAGCGTATAAATCTGTAGGGGAAGGAAGGCGGGGTAGGGGTCGTCCTAGAAAAGGTTGGAGGGAAGGGGTAAAGGAGGTTTTGTGGGCGAGGGGCTTGGACTTCCAGCAAGCATGTGTGAGCGTGTTAGATAGGAGTGAATGGAGACGAATGGTTTTTGGGACATGACGATCTGTTGGAGTGTGAGCAGGGTAACATTTTGTGAAGGGATTCAGGGAAACCAGTTAATTGATTTAATTGGACTTGAGTCCTGGAAATGGGAAGTACAATGCCTGCACTTTAAAGGAGGGGTCTGAGATAGTGACAGCTGGGAGGGACTTTTCTCAGCTGTCGTATCTGAGCTCCTCTGCAAAGACAGTGATTATGTATGAGTGTGGTGAAAGTGTTGAATGATGATGAAAGTATTTTATTTTTGGGGATTTTCTTTCTTTTTGGGTCACCCTGCCTCGGTGGGAGACGGCCGACTTGTTGAAAAAAAAAAAAAAAAAAAAACGTACGTATTCTTATAATAATAATTAATATTATTATTATTATTAATTTAGGGAACTGGAACACAGATCCAATTCCCTAGATCAAGAGCAGGAGCCCCTCACCAGTGTCAAGGAACCTCCCTTGAGGCCCACTCGCATCCTGAAATTTCGCTCGTATCCAGAAGCAAAAAATTGACCGAGGGACTGCTCATATCCTGAAAAACTCGCATGGTGGGGCACGCGTGAGCCAAGGTTCCACTGTATTTGATAACTCCTAGACATTTTGTAAGATTTGCAGTGACAATAGTTGTTTTCTCAAACATTCAATACTGATTAAATTTTTCAAACAATTTAAAAGATCTAACTTTGAACATTATCAGCTTAACAATAGATCAAGGAAAATGTACTACAGAACTAAGCACAACAAATTTTGCTGAATAATTCATCCAGGACTTGAGTCCTAGAAGTGGGAAGGATGGTTCCTGCACTCTGAAGGAGGGGCAGGGATGTTGCAGTCAAAGGATAATCTGAACTGTAATATCAGCATACTTCTGGGAAGTTAGTGATTGAATTAATGATGGTAAATGCTTTTCCATTTTTTTTCTGGATCACCCTACCTTGGTGGGAGAGAGAAATTAGTTAGTAAAATTTGTTACTAGATTTACCTAACAAATTCTAGCATCTTACTACAAATTACTTGATCATTCTCAGCCTGTACTATTAGTAATATAAGTAATTGGGCAGCTTATTGGAATATCCAATATTAAAATCATACCATCAGATGGGCTATAAGGAATGGGCGTAGGAACAGCAGGCGTAGGAGTCATATCTAAGTAGCCATCTGAACGGTCTTGAGCATTGCTCTCGCCAGCACCAACGTCCCCTACTTGACCTCCAGGTACCATGGACAAGTAACTGTCAGTGGTGTCATCTACCAGACTGGAGATACGTGAATGGCAAGCAGACTGTGGTGGTGAAGATACCTGAAAATCAGACAGAGTTTAACTAAATCACCTTTTCTTATAAAATAGGTGTGACTTTCGCTCCTTAACAGTTACATCTGCTCCGAAAGGCAATAAATTTCATTATGTGATTACTGTGTGCTGACAAACATCAAGCATTACCTCTAATACATAAACGCTAAACACACTGCTAAGATTCTGAATACTGCATGCGACTCGAGTGGTAAAATTTTCAGCTCGACTAAATGACTACAGTTCATTCCTGAGGCTGGTGATAATGTTGGGTATGTTTCCTTATGCCTGTTCACCTAATAATAAATAGGAACCTGGGTGGTAGCTGACAGAAGTGAGTCACATCCTGGAGAAGGTCTGGACCCTTTCAGGGTCCAGACCCCTTACACACACAACCCGCACATATAAAAGGAGAGGAGCTACGACGACGTTTCGGTCCGACTTGGACCATTTACAAAGTCACACTAACACGAAGGACAGGAGGAAGGGGTATTTTATATGTGCGGGTTGTGTGTGTATTGTTCCAGTCATGGTATTGTGCCTTTTTTGTTATTCCAGACCCCTTATCTGAAACTTTTTCTCAGGGTCCAAAAATCTCCCCCCCCCCAAAAAAAAAAAAAAATCTTATGAAATGGTAGAGAATTGTTTTCAGAAGATAATAACACCAGAAGTACGAAATTTGAGGAAAACTTACGGAATTAAGGTGGCACAAAGTTAGAAGTCTCAATGGAATTTATAGACCATCGATTTCACCAAATTTGAGTCCTATTTTAGGCCAATTGCATTGTTTGAGTTGTCAGAATGGATGAGCCAGTCTTAGGAATTCCTCACCATGGGTTCAAACACAAACTCTTCTGTGAGTTAATCCTTCACCTTTCTATTCAGCTTCTTTTCATTTTCCTATATTTCCTTACGTAGTGAGTGTTTCACCTGTGTATCAAACTTAGCTATTATAAAAATTTACAGAAAAGAAATCCATTAAATTACAAATGTATCTATTACCTGACTAGAGGAATGTGACAGCCAGGCAGGAAGAATAGATCCAGGGGAATTAAGGGGCCCCATTGACAAATATCCAGAGTTTTCATGAGCTGAGCCTCCATGTGCTTGGGACTGAATTCTATCCATACATAGATAAGCCCCTCGCTCTGGATGGGAACCAACAGCAACACTGGTGCGCTCAGAAGGGCTAGCCATCTCTAGGTAGTTATCTTGAGGTGAAGATAAGCAAGGCCCATCTGTGCTGCTGTTACTGACAGGTGATATTAGACCTGCAACTGCAATAACACAGAATTAAAGGGAGCATTCTGACGATCGTCAGAATGATGCCATTAGACCTGCAACTGCAATAACACAGAATTAAAGGGAGCATTCTGACGATCGTCAGAATGATGCCATTTTACATGTCAAGCACTGCTACAGACATGAATTTTTTATACAAATATGAATGGTAACATGTGAAATTCCCTTTTACCCTAGGAAGTGAAGGCAATGATATATATATACAGTGGACCCCCGAGTTTCGTAAAAACTTTACACCTGAAGTCTGCTCAAGTGCCATTACCGAACGAATTTACTTCCTTAAGGAAAAATGTCACGTAGGTTAGTCTATTTCAGACCCCCAAAAATACACTTCCACAAGCACTTACAATATTATACTTACATAATTGTACGATTTCCGGGGTTTACGAAACTCGGGGGTCCACTGTATATGGGTGTATATATACTATATGGGTAGTGAGGGGGGGTTGAAGAGGGATGGGATAGTTTTAAAAATGTAGTATTAGAATGTGGGGCAGAAGTTTGTGGCTATAGGAGGGTGGGTGCAGGACGACAGAGGAGTGACTGGTGGAATAATGAAGTAAAGGGTGCAATAAAAGAGAAAAAGGTAACTTATGAGAGTTTTTTACAAAGCAGAAGTGATATAAGAAGGGCAGAGTATATGGAGAGTAATAGAAAGGTGAAGAGTGCAAAAGGAGAGCAAATTATAGAGCGGGAGAGGCACTGTCAAGAAATTTTGCTGAAAATAAGAAAAAAAATTGGAGTGAAATAACAAGTTAAGAAAGCCTAGGGAACGAATGGATTTGTCAGTTAAAAACAGAGTAGGGAAGTTATTAGATGGGGAGCTGGAGGTATTGGGTACATGGTGGGAATATTTTGAGGAACTTTTAAATGTCAATGAAGAAAGGCAGGCAGCAATTTCATGCACTGGCCAGGGAGGTATGACATCATTTAGAAGTGAAGAAGAGCAGGATGTGAGTGTGGGGAAGGTGCATGAGGCATTACGTAGAATGAAAGGGGGTAAAGCAGCTGGAACTGACAGGATCTAAACAGAAATGTTAAAAGCAGGGGGAGATATAGTGTTGGAGTAGTTGGTATTTTTGTATAATAAATGTATGAGAGAGGGGAAGGTACTTAGGGATTGGCAGAGAGCATGTATAATTCCTTTACATAAAGGGAAGGGGAACAAGAGATTGTAAAAATTATAGCGGAATAAGTTTACCAAGTTCTCCATGGGAAAGTGGAACAGAATTCTTCCTCCGTAAGCCATGCGTGTCGTAAGAATCGAATAAAATGCCAGGAGCAAGGGGCTAGTAACTCCTGTATACATTACATAGCGGTGAGAGGAGCGACTCTCATTGCTGAGGTCCAGGGAATAAACCCAGGACTTTAATATAAAAAAAATTTGCTATTGGTCACCCTGCCTCGGTGGGAGACGGCCGACTTGTTGAGAAAAAAAAAAAAAAAAAAAAAAAAAAAAAGAAACTTTTGTTTTTCTCTTTGGGCCACCCCGCTTTGGTGGGAAACGGCAGATTTGTTGAAAGGAAAAAGTAGTAGTTTACCAAGAATAAAAGGTAGTGTATTGTAGGGTTATTATTGAAAGAATTTGAGGTAAAACAGGGAGCAAGATTGCAGATGAGCAAGGAGACTTTAGAATGGGTAGGGGATGTGTAGATCAGGTGTTTACATTGAAAAATATATATATATATATTTTTTTTTTTCAACAAGTCGGCCGTCTCCCACCGAGGCAGGGTGACCCAAAAAGAAAGAAAATCCCCAAGGTAGGGAAGTTTTCATTGCATTTATGGATTTAGAAAAGGCATATGATAGAGTGGATAGGGGAGAAATGTGGCAGATGTTGCAAGTGTATGGAATAGGTAGTAAGTTACTAAATGCTGTAAAGAGCTTTCATGAGGATAGTGAGGCTCAACTCTCTTATACAGTGGACCCTCGGTTAACGAATACCCGGAAATCGTGCAATTATGTAAGTATAATTTTGTAAGTTCTTGTGGAAGTGTATTTTTGGGGGTCTGAAATAGACTAACCTACGTGAAATTTTTCCTTAAGGGAGTAAATTCGTTCGGTAATGGCACTTGAGCAGACTTCAGGAGTGAAGTTTTTACGAAACTCGGGGGTCCACTGTATGGGTGTGAAACATGGGTGGTCAATGTTGCAACAAGGAGAAGGCTGGAGGCAGTGGAGATGTCATGTCTGAGGGCAAATGTGTGGTGTGAATATACTGCAGAGAACTCATAGTTTGGAAATTAGGAGGAGGTGCGGGAGGAGGGGTTGGTGAGGTGGTTCGGACATGTAGAGAGGCTGAAACAAAATAGAATGACTTCGAGAGTGTATAAATCTGTAGTGGAGGGAAGGTAGGGTAGGGGTCACCCTAGACAAGGTTGGAGGGAGGGGGTAAAGGAGGTTTTGTGTGCGAGGGGCTTGGACTTCCAGCAAGCATGTATGAGCGTGTTAGGAGTGAATGGAGACAAATGGTTTTTAGGACTTGACGTGCTGTTGGAGTGTGTGCAAGGTAACATTTATGAAGGGATTCAGGGAAACTGGCAGGCCGAACTTGGGTCCTGGACATGGGAAGCACAGTGTCTGCACTCTGAAGAAGTGTCAATGTTGCAGTTTTTTAACTGTTGTGTAAGTGTGCCTCTGGCAAGACAGTGATGGAGTGAATGAAGATAAAAGTTTTTCTTTTTTGGGCCACCCTGCCTTGGTGGGAGACAGTCGATGTGTTAATAAAAAAATAATAAAAAAAAGTGAGGCTCAGGTTAGGGTGTGTAGGAGAGAGGGAGATTACTTCCCAGTAAAAGTAGGTCTTAGACAGGGATGTGTATGCCACCACGGTTGTTTAACATATTTATAGATGGGGTTGTAAAACAAGTAAATGCTAGGGTGTTGGGGAGAGGGGTGGGATTAAATTATGAAGAATCAAATACAAAATGGGAGTTGACACAGTTACTTTTTGCTGATGATACTGTGCTTTTGGGGGATTCTAAAGAAAAGTTGCAAAGTTTAATGGATGAGTTTGGGAGGGTGTGTAAAGGTAGAAAGTTGAAAGTGAACAAAGATAAGAGTAAGGTGATGAGGGTATCAAACAATTTAGATAAAGAAAAACTGGATATCACATTGGAGGGAGGGAGTATGGAAGAAGTGAATGTTTTCAGATATTTGGGAGTTGATCTGCCAGCAGATGGGTTTATGAAGGCTGAGGTTAACCATAGAACTCAAAGGAAAAAAATGAGTGGTGCATTGAGGTATCTGTGGAGACAAAGAACATTATCCATGGAGCAAAGAAGGGAATGTACGAGAGTAGTGGTATCAAAACTCTTATATGGGTGTGAAGCTTGGGTTGTAAATGCTGCAGCGAGGAGGCGGCTGGAGACAGTGGAGATGTTGTGTCTAAGGGCAATGTGTGGTGTAAATATTATGCAGAGAATTCATAGTGTGGAAATTGGGAGGAGGTGTGGAGTTACTAAAAGTATTAGTCAGAGGGCTGAAGAGGGGCTGTTGAGGTGGTTTGATCATTTAGAGAGAATGGAACAAAGTAGAATTACTTGGAGAGTGTATAAATCTGTTGGGGAAGGAAGGTGGGGTAGGGGTTGTCCCCAAAAAAGGTTGGAGGGAGGGGGTAAAGGAGGTTTTGTGGGCAAGCGGCTTGGACTTCCAGCAAGTGTGCGTGAGCATGTTAAATAGGAGTGAATGGAGACAAATGATTTTTGGGACCTGATGAGCTGTTGGAGTGCGAGCAGGGTAATATTTTGTGAAGGGATTCAGGGAAACCGGTTAGCCGGACTTGAGTCCTGGAAATGGGAAGTACAGTGGTACCTCGACTTACGATGGTCCCCAAACTCACCCTTTTATGTAAGTTTATTTTTTTAAACGCTTTTGTAAGTGTAATTTTGGGGATCTAAAAGGACTAGTCTATTTTATATCATTCCTTAAGGGGATAAATTCGTTTGGTAATGGCACTTGAACAGTATTCTGGAATGAAAAAATATCGTAAGTCGAGGTACCACTGTACAATGCCTGCACTCAGTCAGAATGATAACAAATTCCCACCCCGGACAACATACTCCACCAATATTCAAAACTCTAAACTTACTCACCATACAAGACATCCATACTTTTTACAGTGCCTATTACATACATAGACACTAAACTCAAATATTAACCCACCACTCAAAATTCTCCTTACCAACCTTAACAGGACACATGAACATAACACAAGGCACAGATCACTCTTCGATGTTCCCCGCGTCCACCTCACACTATGCAAAAATGCAATGAACATTAAAGGCCCAAAAATTTGGAATTCATTACCTATGATTACCAAAGAAACCCTGTCTGTACATCAATTCAAAACTCTGCTAAAAAAACACCACCTACTCACCCAAAACTAAATACACAATACTTAACATTACCTACAAAATTAATAAACCACTTTCCACTGCCTCAAAATAACATTATTCACTGTGTTACTTCCCTAGCCTCAAAACCCCTTACATAATTGCTCAAAGAACAATAATTTCTCAAATATAATCAAGTGCAAATGTTGAAACTTATATCTCATAAATGTATAAACCTGTTATAATTAATGCAACCTAATCTAACTTTGTTCCTACAACATCACCAAATAAAGAAATCCATTCTCATGTACTCCTTGTAACTCATCAAATGATCATATAAAATGTTATTGCAACACAAATAATTGATTTGATTTATTTGATCTGATTTAATAAATTGCATTACTACATATTATAATTTTTACCATTCAGTTGTAAGATAATTTTAAGTTTGCCCACAATGCTCTGCATATTAGGGGCTTTTGGCATGTACATCCCATTCTTATAACACATTGTACATCTTTGTATTATGTCACAATAAACTATTATTATTATTATTCTTATTACTTTAAAGGAGGGGTTTAGGATATTGGCAGTTTGGAGGGACTTTTAAACTGTCGTATCTGA